>JAQGAK010000341.1:0-91975 GCA_034696945.1 Lipothrix lubbocki
TTAACAGCTTTGTTTTTATTTCGTGATGATGGCATTATAGATGTATGTTCTTCCTCCTAGAACTTTAATTTCATACCAACTGAGGTGGAAGAAAATAAATTAGTATTATATTTTCAAAGAACTCCTATTAACTTTATATTTGTTGTTGAAAATAAAAACAATTTATATTTTTGTAACGACAATCAAAAAAATATGACTCAAATAGCATTTTTATTTATGATCTTCGTTCTTCTAAGGATGTAGCAAAGCAAAAGCACGCAATTGTTGTGTCAAATAACTGGTACTGTATAAGTAATATAGAATACTTAAGTCCGTCATTGCCCACAGCCAGTAAATTAAGGAATCCCCAGCTGCAACAAAATTTTCCGTAAGGCAACGGTTGTTAAAACATGGATTGGTGTCAATCCTTTCATAAACTCTTGGTCTTAATATTGATTTCCAGAAAATATAAAATACACCCAGGCCGGTAGTTGTTTTGAACATGTTCCCAAGAAATAACTTCCACTTCCAAGTAATTTGTACTGTAAACACTTCTCTATTCATAAAAGCTACACGTGGCCTCATTTTATCACAGCTGGAACTATACAATATCTCCTACATAATACCTCTTTCGTATTTCATACTTTTACACAATTAAAACCAAAGTACAAGCTAGAATAAACAAGACTCCGGAACATGGGAAATCCATTTGCATTGTAAAAATTTAATTTCCTGGAATTTATATTAACAGATGCGCACGCGAGACAAATGTGGGATGGATGGTTTAATTTTGATGGAGGTATTTCCAAGTCACGTTGTTCCCAGTCTATTCTAAACTTATCTTCTTGTTACACAAAGGAACATTAGACATATTATGTACAGTGTACTATATTCAGGAAATCGAAAGGAAACAGTTTGACCGTGTAAATACACTGGGTGAAGACCACAAAATGACAAGCGGCATTTTAATCACATTTTCAATATACTTGGGACGTATCCTCTTAAATTAGAACTTCTCAATGGGTGAGTAGGCCAAATCCCTGGGGAACCACTTTTGTCGTCGAATTGGGAATAAAACGACAGCCACCCTAAAAGAGAATTATATGCCGAAAGCCCATAAGAGTAGTATATGAATTGTGAGGGACGGTTGTAAACATTAAGCATTCGTATCATAATGGCATGTAAACTTTTCTTATGTATCGGTAGTCATGTATTTAAAAATAATGTATTCATGCAATTCATCCTAGCAGTAGTAAACCTATATGGAAAGACTGAGCTGGGACATACATACATAGGTATGTGAATATTCTAGCATAAAATGAAAGATGTAGACAGGTTCAGATTCAGTTTTCCATTTCTTCCTTCTTCAACGTCTGAGCATCGTCTCAAGTATAGATACTTTCTTAACTAGATATTCACATTTTAGTGCCCGACAACGGTCTCATTACGCCTGGTTACATTTGACTTATATTCTTCACTAATATTGACGCCAGTAATATTTTTGTTAGCCTTAAGGAACTGATATACATACCTGCACACGGAACACCAAAATAGTTTAATAAGACAAAAATAGACATGTGTGAGTGTGGGTCCCGACAGACAGACTAGAAGGCTCTATGGCAGTCTGGACGGCACTCAAAATAGTTTGATTACGGTTTTACATGTTGACAGCAACGGTCAATCCGCAAGCACGACTGCTTCAATGATGTCAAGAGTGTCAACGAAGGTTTCGGAGTGAAAAATGTAAGGTTCTAAGAAGAATGTTGAGGTGCCATATTTTCGTATTCGAGTTCAAATTATAATGAAAAATAGCAATATGAGTTTTGAAAATGCAGCAAAAAGTTTCAAGTGTTCCATATTTATTACACTTCTTCTATTTCTTGGTGGCACATTTTGCTTAATGGAAGGCCTACCGGAGGACAACGACGTTGAATATTCTCAAAGTTTAGAGGATTCTTCTCAGGATGAAATCCCGGCCATGACAACTACAACTACAGCTACAAGTGAGACAGACTGGGACACAAATATAATCAATGCAGCAGACAATGAAATACAAAACTCCGCTAGTGATGACATAAAAGTCCCATCTGTTCAGTGCAATCAAAGTACATCATTTACTAGTAGCCTATGGGAGGCATTGCTGGCAACACCGAAATTCAGCTTTACATTTTCATTGCCTAGAATTCCTTCAATGCCCACACTGGAAGGAATCTCTTTAGTTCCTCCTTCTTTTGATCTGTTCGATCCTAAAAAGATGCTTGTCGGTGAGTTCATTGATTTTTGCATTTACCAACCCATGTAATTGCATTCCGCTACAGCTCCTTTATCAGCTTCATTGCCAAATAAAATTCAGTATATAGGCAATTATCAAGCCGTACATGCGAAGTGTAAAACACTGAAGTATGCAGCTGGCATAACAGGAAACAATCTACCCCTATATATTCCATGTTTGTGTCAGTCACTATATAGATGTACGTCGTATGTCAATTAACATTTTAATACAACTGACTAGTTTGTTTTATTGCATATCTTCCAAATTAATAAAATAGTATCAACCAGGTAGCACATTATTAATATAAAAAATAAATATCTGATTATAGATTAAATTTTGTACTTGTGTATATAACGAATGTGGTGATGTAAACTGATGTACTTGTGGCGTTTTAAGTCATAGTTACTATTTAGCTATATATCGTTTTACTTACCGGCTTGTGGCTTGTAATGCGAGCAGGCATAACCTCCCGTGATGCCAGTAAAACTATAAGCTCCATAAAAATCGCTTTTGTCAATGCTTTGGCTACAGAAATATAAAAATAGCTCTATCGCGCTTTATGTCAACAATATTGTGTGATACACCTAGGTGTAATTTTTATTACATACAGGTTAAGTTTTTGGGCTTTATATATAAGCATATAGGCTGTACAAACGTAATTTCATGGGATATTTACTCGATAAAGATGATGCATTAGACCAACTCACAACTTTGCAGTTTTAATCTAGTACTTAAATCATAACTTTGTAGACTGAACACGTCTATTAACAATACGGAGTTACATTAGGCATCTAATACTTGCTACAACAAGCACTATTATGCAAAAATGTCCAATATCGAATACTTATTGAAGCACTTTAGCAGAGTTGAATTGGATGCAAATGGGTTTCTCTCCACAATTATTATAGGTGACATGCAACAAATTAAAGATGAGACGCCAGGAAGGTAAGGAAGGCCAGGCACACTGCATGGCAAATGAACCGATTTAAATACTATTGATTTAAGCAATAGCACATTGACAGTTAGAAGAACACAAGTCATGAATAAAAATTGTGAAACACCTAGCTGGCGTTGGTTGCCACTGGTTGCACCCTGCGTAACGTTGTATGGTAACAGTAAAATTTGGTACCCAAACTTATGTTAACTATAACTCCGTTGCTTCAAACATGCGAAACAATCATCATCAATATATATATCGTATTCACGACGGGGTTAAAAAGAAAAGAACAATAATGTTAGGATTGCAAGCGTTCTTGTTGTGCCAGTGCCTTCGAAAATGTCGTAGATAAAGTGTAAGTAGGTATGTAAAACAGCTATATAAATTCACGCAATGGTTTTGCTATCATTGCGTTACCTCACTCGGCCCGGAAGAGTGCTACTACAGAATGCGGTAGCTATCTAATTGATAATCTACCTAAATTAGAGGGCAAAGGACAGCAATTTATGTCGGTGTGTTTACGGGGCCCTGTTATGAAGATACAGATAGTGTGTTTCCTGTTCCACATTTAGGCACACAACGAATGAAAATCAAATTCAATTAGATTGCCCCAGTGAGTTACATATTATATGTGCGTAATTAAGAGTGAGCTATAACAATTACAACGCAATCTGACTACTTAAACTAACTATAAGTGTATATTTACACGAAATCAGCCGAAATATTGCTGAAATATGATTTTTTAAAGGCTGTAACTGATTTATTAACGGCCGTATAGCCAGCCAACGTTGTAATGTTCGGTTGAAATAATAGATTCCCCAGAAAGTAATCAAGACCAATTTTCTCACAAAGAAAAAAAAATATTTTGTTGCTGTATTTATTAGTATCAACTCTTATCGTTAGTATATAAGGTCATTCAGTCACAAGAATCCCTGTTTCATTTGACTAACTCATAAACCCTGCATGTGCACTTCTTTGGGTACAATCTACAGTGTGCAAACGATGAAAAGAGGATCGTCGGAATATCCTTTTTGTCCCCCATTTATAAACGGGAGCTATACGAAATAAGGCTAGCTGTAGATGTTTCGAGGTGTGGATTTCGGTGATTATTTCAATAATATAGTGGTAAAGACCACAGAGAGCGGCAAAAAGGCGCGTCAAACAGTAACAGCCGTTTTTGATATGATCAGTTCTATCAACATTTCGAAGCATATTAATTTTTTAAACATTTGTTTGAGGATGCAATAAGCGCACGGAGAGGAGATATAGATGCTTGCAATACAGCACACTAATTCAAACAATGAACGAATTTGAAAATGGTAGCTTACTGTTCATAGCATCATCACAAAAAGGCACTTTTAGGTCATCATATTTTGACTTAACTGTGTTATGTAAATAAGCTATAAGATAACTCTATAGGCATACTACAAGCGGTTATTTTATTAGAAACTATAAACTATTACTTTATGTGGTGTACGACACGAATTTACTCGGACAAGGAGAGTTCATTCATCTACGAATGGTATGTAATTAGATGGCCAGGAGAGTATGAATCAAAGATTTTGTCACAATTCCTGTGTAATGGGAAATAATTTACTGTGTGTATTTCGAAGAAGAAACAAAGACGTGCAAAAGGAAGCTTTACAGTTATTCCATGTTCCTGAATAAGACTTAAAGTGACTATTTAGACTTCCTTTCTCTGTTTACAGTACACATATAAATTTCAAAGAGTGCCTATGTATGTATAGTTTACAGAGCGCGGTATTATTTGCCCTGTCAAGTAAGTAGTTTGAAGTTAATGACCGTGGTAATCTTTGCAAGACGCATCTCCTAGTTTTCCTGAATATCAGTTCGGGTCCAGTGATTACAAATGAGGAATCTTCTCTACAGATTTTGGTAATGTAAAAGGATGGGCCACTTGTGTATTCACAACCAAAATAAAAACGACCCCGTAAATGCATTTATAAAAGTTGAGACGTCTTTCAGACGTTTCATTATTTTTTGGTAAAAAATGGCGGTATTGCTATTATACCGTGAACGATCCATCCTGTTTTCGTGTCAGCGTCCATAAAGATTTGTAATTATCTGTTTACTTTTATTACTCTACAAACACCTCAGGTAGCATTTTCGTCAAAGAACAATTCAAAATTGTCCTTAATAAGCATTCTACTAATGAGGGCACTCTGTGTGTCCTTTCAGTTTTCTTTTCACCTATCCATACAATTTTTACATGAACCATCGTTTACACACCATTTTGATACTTTTGTGATTATGGGAACATGCACTATCATCTCGCACACAAATAGCTTACCCTTGTTAACTGGTTTACCTGAATTCTTATTTTTTACATTGGTCATTGTCATCAGATCACTAAAACAATAGCAGTAAACCAACGAAATGGAGAATAGTAGTGGGAAAAAATTTGAGTACATGATTCACCTTCTGGCAAAAAAAATCAACAGTCATACTGTGTCATGTTAATAGCATTGCAGACTATGACATGAAGGTTCAATAGTAGACAACAGAAAAACCAAGTTGGGGAATTAGTAAGAGAAGTACTTAATCTGGGGAATTTTTGACGATTTTACGATAGCAGTATGACAATTAATAAAACTTACCTAACTCCTAGCTCCTCCAGTAATATTTCAAATGCTGAATAAATCTAAAAATGAAAATACAAAGACATTAAAATTTATCAAAAAATTATACATTTGGAAGGGTTGTCTAGATAAAACTTGATTTTAAATAAGGAATTTGTGAGAAACGTGATAATTTCAAACAAATTTGATATTCACGAGGTGCAACGACTGTGTATCTGTGTATGTAGATCTTCAAGTCATTGCAGCTTCAAGTTTTATTGTCATTAACACGATATCTTGCAGAGTGATAACATGCATTAAATTTGATTCCCTGCTGTAGAACGAAACAAGGGTGTCTTTGGTGTGTGAATCTTGAAAACAACCGTAACCGTTGCGTCCTACTGCGGATAGAGCTAATTCTGTGCATACATAAGTAAGGAATAAGGGATGCCCTCACGCAATTCGATTATTTAGAAAAGGTTTAAAGTCATATAACATTAAAAGGAGGCAATTTTTTACCACCCCCAGATAGTAAATTTGTTTGGATTTGAGTTTATCCTTAGTTGAACTTCGCACGTTGCATTGTTGAGTTCGGCTCAAGTGCAACAGTCAACATCTGCATTGTACTTGAAGCTTTTTCCCACCTGAGTTCCCAGTATTCTCACCATTTCATTTCCCCATATTACATAGAATTTATACTTATAAAGTTCAAAATAACGCATAAATATATAGTGGATTCCGTAATTTACTTTATGCGTTTCTGTGCAGGAATAGGATTATAAAAAATTATATATTCATTTGCTTGCATATGAACGCAGGCTGTTGTGTAAGTATATACACGTTTGAACATCCGTCCGTACTTCCGGAGGATTTACATCTAATTCTTGCATTAATGTGCAGTCCAGACTGTCGGATTCAGTATATAGCTAGACGAAATTTGTTATTGTTCCTGTAGGTATTGTTCAGCTGACGTGTGATTGGATTTGATGTAACCAAAAGATTAGAGATTAGACGCTTAATTTTAGGGGTTCAAACGAGAACAAATACGTAACTATTTACATTCATAATAATATATCCTTATCTAAGTGTAAGCTTGTGCTCAATTTTTCGGCAGTACATACGTGTCCTAGAATTTTGGAATGTTGCAACATAAACATTGAATTCAATTTTGAGGAATTGTATACTTATACTTTATTGCAAAGCTACAGTAAACACACCGAAGTGCTGACCTTCACTTCTGGCTCAGACTAAAGGCACAATTTTTTTAGCTCACTATTACATATTTCACCGGAACGGAAGAAAACTGAGTGATCAGTTTTAAGTTGTTAAAGCTGAAAAAGTACAAAATGGGAAGTGATAACATCGTAATATAGCCTGGAACAAAAATATTATAAATCCAAAATGAAGTCTCCGTTCAAGAAAAAAAGAATATCCGTTTTAGGACTGTTCGTCTCCCGCATCCGCTGTGATTTCCTCGGAATATCCATTATATTCCTCACGTGCTTCAGTGTTGGTGCATTAGGAAACGCCACAAGCATTAGGACGGAACAATTTCCTGATGTTTCTGACTTGGATTACACATATAGCTACAAACTAAATAAAGGTGTCCAAAGTCCCATTGTAATTAATCGAAATTCCAAACATTACGATAGTAAGCCCTCGTCGACTGTAAAAAGCATAAGCAATGCTAGCATTAGAAATAGTAGTAATTACCCCACATTACCTTCTCAAGATTTCTTTAGTTCCAGTTCTTCAACTTCAATTATGCGTAATAGGGTTCCTGTAAGGTAAATTATTAACCTTTTCAATAGTGACATTTTTCAAATAGATTACGTAGTAGATACTAATAACTCTTTCCAGAATACTACATACCTACATACATAAGTCGTAAATTTTAATTATTCCTAATGACACTGACATGAATAATTCTCTGACTTCAACCTGATCGTCTTCATTACTACTAAAGGTTTTTTACTGCTAAATTTTTATTGACTACAAATCTTGCCATGTTGTATAGTTGGTCCAAAATCAGCTCCACAACTACAGTTGCACCTACCGCAGCTACGCCCGAGAGGCATCGGAATCAAAAGAAAGTAATGTACAATCGTTATGGTTTCCCGTCTATTTTGGAAGATCCTGAAGGACTAGAGTTTGGCATAATGAAGAGGAAGGGTGAAATTACTAAAAGGCATCACGATATGTCCCGCAACGGTTACAACAAACATGGATTCCAACTTGGTGTCGATGAAAGTCAATATCCTAGCAATGAAAAGATAGACAATAAGAAACATAATAGCTACATTAGCCAATCCTCCATGTCCTCATCTCCCACCAGCTCATCATCCTCCAGTTCCCAGCAGGACAGTAACCGACACATGACAAGCTCTTCTATGCTTAGCTACTCCATTCACCATTCCGATCCCCCAACCTCTGACCACGTTAATGACAGATATAGTAGCAGTAGTAGTTACGACGACATGATAATGAACCAATTTCTGGACGCAAACTCAAATTCTATGGATTATCATCAAAAATTGAAGATTTACGATCTCCTTTACTCTAATAGCTCTAAACTAACTGATGACGCCAGACAACTCGCAGGTTGGCAAACAATACTTTTGTGATTTACACTGCCATTAATTTCTCCCACCTGCACGTCGTTATTGATCCTTACACAATGCTATGTATATATCTCGTCTTTATTTCTCTTTCAACAGGAGCTATAGCAGCTAAAGCATATCACATATTTTCTTGGCTCGCATCATGTATTAATCAAGGTGTATGTGTAGAATTCAGCATCTCTATATGTATGTATATCGCTTTCTATCATTTGTTTGCTAATAGTGTCGATTACATTTAGAACCAAATGTAGTCTATCAATAGGAATCTCACAATCAATGCTTAGTTTCAAACGGCAGCACTTCAACACATTTTAAACGCATATTTCACGTTCACTACTGATTGCCAGCTTGATTATTGATTTGCAATTTATACCCCTATGCCACAAGCATCTTCAGCTAAAGGAATCCAGCTAATGTAGCAATAACACGGTTTGCATCACCTATCTTTGTAAAGAACACATACTTATCGTTAGTTAGGTTCTTGGTTTATTTTGAGACCAAGTGTATCTATGTCTACAAAAATTATGCTTACAAAAAATGCACAACAATCATCGCTTACGCATATTGTAAAATTCAATAGGTTTCGGGTCAGGAATATGAACATTAAATACCACTTGGGCAATGGAGCTTTAGCAAAGAAGCAATGAAGTTTTTTAGTTGTTTGCCCTGGAACTAATTTTTGCTTGTTTTACTTAATTTAGTGATTCCACAAAACTGCTGGCATGGCGGAAAAATGTATGGATGCGGATTAAGTGTAACTTGCGTCCTGCAAGGGTCAAAACCAATGGATCTGTGTAACGGAGGGATGATATGGAGTTGTTGCGTTCCACGCGACAGGGTCAACGATGCCGACACTGGTGTTGGTCTACTGGATAGTCCAAGTAATTTCAAACTATTGTAATCATTATAATATTAATTTAATAATAATACCTCGTGATATTGTGTATTACTTTAGAATTGTACATTTTCCACGACTTTTAAAGTTGTAGACATGTATTCATTTATAACATATTCCTAGTATGTATTTTTATACTTGTAATAAGGATACATACCTGTTGACAATACATAATTCGTTTAGTACTTTCATTAATACGTTGCGTATTCATGATTTGGTATATCTCGATGAATGTTTATCAGCGTAAGTGAATCGAATCGCTAATTGTAGATGGTCTCCATAAGTATAAATGTTTACCTTGCCATTTTTATCTATAAGT
Source organism: Lipothrix lubbocki (assembly GCA_034696945.1). NCBI lineage: Eukaryota > Metazoa > Arthropoda > Collembola > Symphypleona > Sminthuridae > Lipothrix > Lipothrix lubbocki. The sequence continues at coordinate 9,603 of JAQGAK010000341.1, forward strand.
ATAGACTTGGCATGTATAGAAACAAGTCTTTTCGTAAGAAACCCTAAAAATTGTTATGTAGACATGTAGTTGTTTTGTCGACTTGCTCGAGTTATTCTATAATAGTCATCGTCAACAAGAAACATAGTGTGTTGGGACGGATGTGTCACAAGTCACAACTTTTGAGCGTATCCAGACTGATGTGGTTGTCGGACGCAGTCAGCAAGAAACAGATTACGTGATTATAAACCCATATGTCTATGAGTATATGTCGTGTCTTTGAAAACCTTTTATTCATGCAACGTGGGAGTAAGTAAGTGGGGTACCCTTAGCCAAGTAACCATAACTATTACGAACTTAAAGAATATTCAAATCAAAGAAAATCGCCTCAATATTTCCTATTGTCCTTTTAAGTGTTTCTGTGTCAAAAGTAAGACTGCCATTACATTAAAGCATATATGCATAAGTATACTGTTGCTGACGATTGATGACAATCTCTAAGGAACCATTCTTGTTACACACAAATAATTCCCTCTTGTTTAGGATTTTTCTTTGTTCAATATTACGCTGTAAATTAATTTATAATCCCCATCCCCATATGTCAGTCCGAATTCCTATACCCGACTACATCTTTATACCGTCGGCGAAGTTAAAAAGTGTGCTTTCTACATTTTAAACTAACTCTACCCCTGTATGCGCATTTACACAGATATTTTAAACTCCTATAGGTACGCAACATAATTTCACGTTACCCAGACCAGTTAGTTTAACAGCTTAACGGCTAAAGTAGTGCAATGTATTTTTTTATTAATGTTCACTTCCTTTGCCATTAGTCATAAATGGAAGTATCTATACATATGAACTTATATAAATAAGCAACAAGTGAAGGGCTGGCTGCTACCATGCACATGCTTTCTGCAGCAACATGCTCTTACTCCAGTATAAGTGTAAATGTAATCTATAGATATACATATCGTTGTACAAAACGACAACTCATGCCTCTCGAGAACGCCTAAATTACAGCATGTGCAATATGTTCGAATGCGTGTTTTAAAATCTACAGAGTAGGATAAAATAACATTATAAATGCTTTAAAAGAAGACTACCTAATTTTAAATTACTGCTACGTGCTTCTTGGTTTTGTCTTCTCATTTCCGCTCCGTCCGCTAATTCTTCGCTATGGGATTAATTATTAATGCTATCGTATACCAGAAATAGAATAGTTTAGTCAGCTTAAAATACTTTTAAGTTCATTTTCATCATCATTCTTAAATAATACCTGCATCGTAGCAGTATTGCAGTACCTCATAATTAATGATTATTCATTTCTCTAATTTCTCCCTTTGTATATAAACTACATTTAGCGGTCTCAAGTAACAGCAACAACTACACAACCTCGTCTAATAGCTATGATCTATACGGGGACTTCAAGCATCGACCATCCCATTTCCCACCTTCCGTTGTTGCAGATCCTTACAGACCCATTGTGATGTCGACTAAACCGAATTACAAAAGACCGTCGTACAATTTCTATCGACCTTCCGGTGGGTCGTCATCAGGCAGCGGCAGCGGAAGCGATTCAACCTACCGTCCCTATGAATCCTCAACGAATTCTCCTTTCTCTTCTGACGTTTCTTATCCTTTATATCCTAATGACGGAGTTACCTCTCACAAATACCGTCCGGGAAAGCCATACTTTGGCAGCCATAATAATAATAATGTAATGAGTAGCAGCAGTAATCCTTATGATCCCATCCATAATGATATTTATTCCCATAGCAGCCACAACGACAAGCCTTATCACTCTCGCTTTCCTCCCTCCATTTCCAGCAGCACTATTCCAGACAGACACAGTCCAAGCAGCGGAGTATCTCCTAAGGGTAATTCAGATTTCCGAAATTCAGCACCACGCCGTTTCGTTCACAGATTTTTGTCCATATGCACAACTGTATATACCAATATTAAGTTTTAACTCAAAACAAAAACTTGTATACATAGCTCAAACCTATACAGTGAGTTCTTATCAGTAGATACAGTATTGTTGACACTTCTGTACTCTTGCTTGCACTTTTTCAAGCTAACGTAAATTAAATTAATGGTTTTGGGAGACGTTTTGTCTATTATGTAGATAGTCTTACAGATTTTATGCATGCACGTGTCGCTTGCTGTTTATATAATAATTTTCCATTAAAGAATTTGGATAATATGTATATTTGCGTATGCCATGAACACCTCGTGCACATGATAAATATTGGTCAACAGTTAACATTGACCCCGTAAAAGAATGAGGTTCGTTCTGAAGGTCATTACGACAAAGTAATAGTCCAATTCTATCTCCCAAGATAACATTTAATGTTGTACATCAAGATTACTTGCTGTTTACACTTGTGGATACCTCTATATAATTACGGTAATTTATGGTAAGTGTTAATTGCAGTCTCATGCGCTAGAAAGATGTAATTCTATAAACAAACTCTTACCATAAATCTTACAGGGCTCGGTAAATAACATTATATAATGTAAATAGAAAGACAGACTAATAATTTTCTAAAAATAGAGACACATTTATACGGACAGTATTCTGTGGGGTGCTACTTACTAATTACTTTCACAATTGCAAACACTTTCATAAATACAAAAATGTATTGTTTAAAATTACACCTGTAAATGCTTTCGAAAAGTCGTCGTATAACCTTTTATTTAACAAGATAAAAATTACTACATTGTACATACAATGTAGTAACATCGTGAGCTGCACATATAACAAGCTATGTAGGAAGACGGAAGGAAGCGAAACAGAGAAACTATATGATTTTCATTGCATGCTAATGATGGATGTAAATACTATATAATGGCAAACAGACAATGCAAATAGAATCACAGGAAACCAAGTTATGCAACGACAGATGTTGACCAAATTAAATAAAACATTATTATTACATGTAAAAAATTAATGTTTTACATGATTTTGGAAAACGAAACTTGGGATGACGTTAAACTTTGTTGAAGCCCCTTGACGTTACAATACAAATTAATAATACATCCTAATAAGTAGCGTAATAAGTGTAGTTTGCACCCAATTACAAATTGAGTGATGCGTAAACTTCAACTCCGTTTCTGCAACGTCACTAAAGTGCGTGTTTCAAACGACAATAGACGTTAGAAAGTGAAATTGTAGCAGACAAATACTTTTAACAATACTTTTGGTGTATTAGTGAATGAAAAAATCACTGAAATTTTTAATGTGTGAGAAAGCTGAAATGAAACGAGGTAGAGAAATAATGAAACGGTTTATTAGACGAGCAGCAGGCGTAGGAGACAAGTCAATACCATCTCATTCACATGTATTTAAGAAGGTATTTACCTTCTTAAATACATGTGAATGAGAAGTCCTTAAAATTTGCGATTTCCATTTTGCAAGGCGTTTCAAATTCGTTTTATGGACTTTGCGATTTGCCGAGCATGCATGTTAAATTGTTCTACTATGTAAATACAATACCTTATCCTCTTCCCTCTTGTTCACAAATGTCCTCTACAACATGAATTGGTGCATTGCACTGCATGCACGATGGGTGGTTTAAGAAGAGTGCGTATGGAAGTAGTAACTTTAGTTTAGGGACAACGGTGAGTGTTCAAATATTGCAGTTGATTTGTTAATAAGCTCTCATCAATTACAGTAAGTAGACGTATAATTATAGACAGGAAAAACAATTTTTGAATGTCGTCACACGCTTAAGCTTTGTTACGTTCAGATGAGGAATTGGATGGAGTGCAAAAACTACTACCTAATTGAATTCCTCCCAGATGCTACACTTGATACCGTTCGACTATAATGATTATTATTGCTCATGCAATTTGCTGATATAAAAGTGAGACACTCTTGCTGTTCAATTACCTTACATGTACAAAACTTGATCTAACATGGACACTTTTAATTGCTCTCATGCATGAAAAAATTTTGTGTGTACTGCTAAGATAAATGGGTGTACATACAAAATTATAGGCATATAAAATTACGAGCAACAGACCATTTTTACATTGATTGTACAGATATTTATATGTACAAATGGGAGAAGGTAGAAATAAACAGCACTGCTAACCAATTACAACTTTCTGAAAACATTCCAATTAGTAGTTTAAACCAGGCTTTATCCTACGTGCTAGCTAAATACTCTATGGTACATACAGTAAGCAACATGTACATCATGTATGTACTGAACAGTAATAAATATGCACATGCAATTGTATGCGTATGTAGTGTGCGGACCCTTTGACGCCCAGTTTTCGTTGTTAATCAGCAGCAGGTGAAGAAGTTTTGAGAATAAAAATTCTTTAGTGGAAGAGTCTGTGGGAAACGGTGAGTAGACGGTAGCATGACATCCGGTCCTATGTGCCTACACAACAGTGAGATAAATAGAGTTCATACTGCTTCATAAAAGCAAGAAAGGGTATTTTGCTGACGATTTGAGACCCATTGACTCTTGAGAGAATTAGAGCTGAACTTTATTTATTTTTTGTTTTCTATCCTTCTGTATATGTACCTTGTACTCCTCCTGCGAAACTAAACATCAAACAGATATATGTATCTATATGTACCCTAGTGTCGTCCATTATTCTTCTCTGTAAGAGATGAGCCCGACTTGAGGGAGGAACGGTATTTTCATTATTGTAAAGCAAGGCTTATTTAAATCTTGGAAACCATACGACCCTATTTAAGCCCTACTTTTTAGTAAAGTACAAAGTCATTCTTAATGGCTGTGTATACGTAAACCTACTAAAGAAATAAAATTCTCATTTATTGTGTAGTAAAATGAACTTTGAAAAGGGAACAATAAAATTTATTCTTCCTTCACCTTACTTTATGGAGGTTAAAGTTTGGAACTTTCAACGCCCTGCTCGACATGCTATAGTTTAACTGTAGCGTAAAGTGAGATCTAGCAGTTTAGTATACAGCTTTGGTTGTGGATTCATCATTTTACTAGATACATGAAGACCGTATAAATCTTATTGTCTTCATCTGTTCCTGGCGATTCTCTCAGGACAATGACATTATTGTTTACCGTCAGACTGAACTGATCGATACGTTGAGCTTTCACGTACAAACGTAAATTTTTAATTGGATATTGTATCAGCTTCAGTTGCCAACCTATGTATACATACAACATGGTAGATTATACCTTCAAATCTCCGCTCCTGTTTGGCTATTATAGCCAAGTTTAAGACTTGAATCATGATTTTCATATATGCATTACTACTGAGTTGGTTTAAAGAAAAGATTGTATATTATTAATATAAATCAATAATATTTACACCAGATGCTACTCCATTAAATTACATAAACACTGAGTGAGTACCTAGAACGCTCCTTTTAACATTGAAGTTTTTTTCACTCCTTGCGTTACTGTATTTTAACTACATCTCCGGGAGTAGCACACCTGTAAAAACATGAATACAAGAAACACAGTTGTACATAATTAGGTGCAAAAGCGTATTGCGTGGAAACAATTCGTGCAGATCCCTGCAGTTTTTAAAATAATCTCGTCAAACTTCCTATATATTGAATATGACAATACCTACATACTGGTGTGGTTACTTGTTACACAAATATAAGTACTTTGTCAACATGTCGTAACCTTTAGCACTAATAAATAATCCAATGTTTAATAGTAAAAACATTTTGTTGTAAAAACCGCTTCAACGTGTAATTTAATAGGAAAATCACGCTTTTGTATTGTATCTACACATGTATAATAAATATAAATAAAGCACCCGTTTCGGTTGGAGTTGTCACTGATATACCTGTAATTATGTATATGTAATGGTACCGAATACTGGAAATATGTGTACCAAACTACAACAACACTTATATAACTTACAAAATACAAAGCCTCAAACAAACGGCTCAGTTACTTCAAAGGAAAATGATACAGTTACGATGTTTCCAAATTATTATACATACTGCTTTCTTCCTCGTACATTCCAGAGTGCGGCCAAATCTACACTCGATCGAACCGAATCGTCGGAGGACAGGATTCTCCGTTTGGGTCTCATCCCTGGCAAGCTGCAATCATTAAACAAAGCTTTCTGTCGAAAAGAATTGCTTGTGGTGGCGCTTTGATCAATGAGCTTTGGGTTGTTACAGCGGCTCACTGTGTTTACAGGTAAGTATATATATAGGACTACGACTATAATATCTGTTATTTGTATAAAAAAATGCATCAGTTTTACTTTTACAAGCTTTATACAGGTAAAAGTGTCACTGTGAAAAAATGTACAAAATTTAATATGTATGTCTTTACTTAATTTCTTTTCAGCACCCCCATTAGTAGCTTAAAAATTCGACTTGGAGAATGGAACGTACGGCAACAAAATGAGCGTTTTCCACATGAGGACTACTCTGTGGATAAAAAAGAGGTTGGTAATATATATTGTCTATGTATATGGATGACAGAACGTTGCAGATTTAAAGCTTTGTCTTTGTTTACTATAGATACATCCCAACTACAACCCCGCAGATTTCCGGAACGATCTAGCGTTGCTGAAATTAAATCGACCTGTACAATACAAGGAGCATATTGTACCTGTTTGCCTTCCGAAGTATCGACAAAATTTCGAAGGGAAGCATGGAACGGTTGTGGGATGGGGAAGGACCAAACATGGTATATTAATCATTCATAAGCTCATGTTGCACGAGTATGGCTTGTCGTTATATTTGCATAATCACTTCCAGGGTTAGCCACAACACCAAGCTTATTACAGGAGGTTCAGGTTGAAGTAATCTCACAGAAGAGATGCCAAGATTGGTTTCACTCCGCCGGAAGACGGGAAACTATTCATGATGTATTCCTGTGCGCTGGGTATCAACACGGAGGCAGAGATTCATGTCAGGTACGTCATAGAATACATATATAGATTTATAAATTTATATTCCTCTCACACGTAATTATATACCCCTGTTGCTTATACCGATGATCTTTTTAGGGTGACAGTGGAGGTCCATTGACAACTGAAGTGGACGGTCATTTTACATTGATAGGACTTGTTTCTTGGGGAATCGGGTGTGGTAGAGAGAATCTACCTGGAGTTTACACCAATATTGCAAATTTCGTGGATTGGGTAGAAAGAAATACATAAAGGAATGAGTCCGCTTTTTGAGATTACTCGCATATACATACTGTAAAAAGCTTTGAATAAATTTTGTTACGAAATATTTATCATATATGTTGTTTCCTCCCAACTGATTGATTGAGACCGTTTAAAGTTATGGAAAATAATCGAATTTTCTAATTAACAAGAATAATTCTTATTGAACTTGTTTCAATAAATTAGAATAGATATAATACTGTGTCACACATAAGGCAGTATTGACTTTATTCACAAATTGGCTACAGTGTATTGAGTATTGTAATCAATGTACTGCATTTAGGAAGCAAATGTTGCATGATCAATTAACCACCATGAACGTTATAATTTACATGTATTTGCTACAAATTTCAGGAACTGAAAAGCCAACGCATATCCACATCATTTCAGAGTAGATATTAATACTAAAGAGTACGAGCATAAACACATGTTTGAATCCAACACACAAAATGCACAACAAACCACACGTTAATTTCTTAATCCTGATGAACGAAAATTTAATTGATTCGTGTTTTTACATCATACCTACCTTGAAATACTTAAAATGTGACTAAACAAGGCAACTAAAGCTATACACCGAAGCGAGTGAATTACCTACACCTAACTGTATTTCGAGTCGAACAACTAATTTCATATTGCAAAATCAGCATTTTTCATATGGCTAAGTATGACTATGATTTTAAAACAAAATATTAAATGGTACCAAATACTATCACTCACAAACAATAAAATAGTAAAAAATTACAATCTATCAGCAGCACTAAAATGTGCGGCTGGGGGGACGCGTGGTCACTCTGTGTTTCCAAATGCTTGTTATGTGTACATATAACCTTCTGACATGCTTACAATACAGATAGTTAGGCCTTAAAAGTTAAGGCTTCACACGTTGCGATGTCGTGTTGAAAGTTAGTTCAATTCATAGTAAAACAAGTAAAAAATAGAAAAGAAATTACAGTATTCTCTGGCTATAAGTAAAAACATTTAAATTTACTTTAACCACATGTTTGGGTTGTCTATGCAAAAAAATTTCAAGTCTCCACGGTCACTAGAATAGAAACAACGAAAAAGACGGACAAGAGATCACAGTTATAGGTCAGTTATTGCTTTTTTCTTCAATGAGCGCTTTTCAAGAGTTAGCCCTAAAAGTAAGTTTCTCCATCAGGTTTAAAGTGACAGGGCACTACAATCTTTCGTTATATTTTTAGGTGCGTAGTTGTAGAATCTAATCCGATTATTGCATGTAGGACGATGACTGACACAAGTACTTAAATAGAGGCATCTTATTTGGTCACGATTCGATTTCTAAGGTACTTCAAAATAGCATCAGTGCCTTGACTGAGAATTTGATATCCAGGCACCCGAAATGCGTTACCTTCAACATTCAGAGATCTAAAAAACAAACAAACATTTTACTGCATACACGGCATTTTACCAAAAGGTATTGAAATAATACTTTTGTCGTAGAACTCACTTCAGTTGTGTCAACTGTCCCAATTCAGGGGGCAGATGACCTATATTATTGTTGCGAACATCAAGAACAGACAAGTTTTTAATTTGCATCAAGCTTGAAACTTCCAGGGATGTAATTTTGTTATCCGCGGCTACCACTATCTCTAAGCGTTTCAGCTCGTAAAGGCACGTCGGAAAGGCTTGAATTCTATAAAATACCATACCAGAAAATATTTAACATCACTTTACCACCACTTAAGAAATAGCTTTATCATCTGGGAGAGAGTGTTACCTGTTGTAAGAGAAGTTGATTTCCCGTAAGTTTTGAAGATTACAGAACTCGGACGGAAATTCTTCAACTTGGTTGTTCTGAAGACTCAAAAACTGTAATCTACTAAAAGTACCAATACAGTTTGGTAACGTGGTCAGTTTGTTGCCATCCAGTTTCAGCTCGTTTAAGAATTCTCCAACATTTGAAATTCTAAAATAATAAATAATTGACAGCAATCGTAAGACCAACTGGGCAGTTATCAACGGCGATTATATAGGGGTTATTGCTTACGATAATGGCAAGGCCACTAGCTGGTTCCGAGATAAGTCGACATTTGTGACTTGAGCATTCCCGGCAACATCAAATACATCGTCTTCTATGACCTTAATACCCCGGGAACTAATATTTAACATTCGAGTTGCTTTCAACTTGTAAGGATCGAGAGCAAGGTTAGTACTGGTTGAGGTTTCTCGAGGACTATGACCCGAGGAAACAACAGAAGACATTCTTGAGTTCGCATCCCCGAAGGCATCGTTGAAGGAATGACCAAGGTCATCGCCACTCTCATTAGCTTTAAGTTTTGATCTCAAATATTTCAGAAGCTCACTGGTTCCACGCTGGAGGATATCTAAACGTATACCTCGTAGAGGATTACCATCCAAAGTTAAAGATTTCAATGATGGTAACAACGCCAAATCATCCGGAAGACTGAAAAAAAAATCGAAAATTTTACACACAAACAGGACAAAGTTGACGAGCGGATGAAACTGTTATTGCAATATTTACATACATTCCAATGCTGTTGTTGTCCAAATAAAATCGGTCCACAAATTCAAGATGATCTTTTGTAATTTCTAAGTCGACAATTTTGTTTGCCCGAAAATCGAGAAGCTGTATCTTGGTCATAGCAAACACATCGGATTTAAACGACAGAAGCTGATTGTTCTGCAAATAGATTTCTTTCAATATCCCACATTTTGATACATCGGGTATCTTTGTTAAGCGGTTTTTCCGCAAGTACAAAATTTCCAAATGAGTCAGTTCTGATAAAGTGTCGGGAAGTTTTGTGAGACAATTGTCGGAAACATCGAGCGTCCTCAACCCTGAAGGATACACAGAAATTAGCGTAAAATACATCTGTTTAATCAAATATTAGTATACGAACTAAAAATTTGGTTAGCATTTCGTATTCACAATTTAAAAATGAACTAGCACCCTTACCGGTAAGACCTCCGATATCCGCTGGCAACTCTTTCAACTTATTGTTTGAAAGGTTCAGAGTTGTCACAAAACTCAAGTATCCAATATCTTCGGGTAATTTGGTCAGACAATTATTGGACAGATCCTGATACATGAAGAACAATTTCTTTAAGTAATTGGAACCATCATATAATTATATAGATACTTTGCTGGATTTCAAATTACCATATATTGCAAACAAGACAAGTTTCCAACATCATTTGACAATTCTTCAATCCTATTGTGGCTTAGCTTAAGCTCGGTTAAACGTTTCAATTTGTATATGCCATTAGGCAAGTATATGATTTTGTTATGGGATAAGTTAAGCTTCTGAAGGTTTTCTAAACATGAGATTTCATTGGCAACTTTTTCAATCTGGTTATCATGTGCCTAAAAAATACAGTAACTAATTAAAGACTCCATAAAATATGATAAAATTAAGTCTCAGTTCCATACTATAAATTCAATCACAAATCTTACGTCAAATGTTTGCAAAGAAATCAAATTCCCAATGTCACTTGGAATATCCATGATAGAATTATTTGCGATGATGAGTTTCTGAAGATCCACAAACTCCCACCATTTCTCCTCCGACGGATTATCCAAAGAAACACTGACCGAAGATTTTTCATTTTCGTCCAAGTCATTGATCTTCCATACCTTTGGTGGCACTAGTAGCAAAATATAACAATAAGTAATCTATAGTAAATTAGTTACAGTCAATAATGAATATACCTACAGTGAAATTATTATTGTTGACTCACCATTAGTTAGACTTTTACCAGACAAGTTCAACGATCCACTTTTCCTCGCAGTTTTGACAACGGCCGCCGATAAATCATTAGTTGGAGGAGCATCATGAAATACCGGTGATGATCTCTTTTGAATGCGGTTACGATTCGCCTGCAGAAAAGCTCTAACTCCTGAAGCCTTTTTGGGCACAGTAATATTTGACTCACTGGATTTCCCCACAATGCCTTTCTTCATTATGGCACTTTGAAACAGTAATAAAAATTACGAAATCCTTCAATGATTGAATCATCAAAGTGAATCTTGCTCTCCGTCTTTATCTACAATCAAAACAAAAGTAAAACACCATTATTACAAGTTTCACTATATATTACAATATCATGTGTAAAGCTTTTACTCAAGATATTTTTTACAACCTGAACGTGAAGATATGAATCCTCCACTGAAGTTACACCATGGATATAGAATGTCTTTTTTGGTAGATATAAATATAATATAATATTTGAAAAGCTCAAAGCTAAATGAGATATATTTGAACTGTTTCAGCTTTCTTGTACTAAAGTTATACAATTGGAACAAGGGAATGTTTCGTTCCTGTTGAGTGATGTTGGTGAGAACTTGCGAACACTCCTCTGAGCTAGTTAATTTGATCTTTCTATCCTAATAAACCATGCAGATAACACGGACACAGTTGTGTACATATACAACTTTACTAGAAGAATCCAACCAAATTATAAAGGCACATCAACAGAAATGAAACTAAACTAAATAATTTATAAATATGCAATAATTATTAAAGTTTACAATAATTCAATCTCAAAATAATATAACTTTTGTTAAGTCAACGTCGAATATGATGACATCTCCTACACCTTTCGAACAGTTGACATGTTGGCCAAGGAAATCCTCAAAACTAGTGCACTACCTTATAAGTACCGCAAAATTGTTGACAATTCTACGACCAGACAGCTTTTCCTTTTAAAGTCAACGAATTCTTTATTTACTCTCGCCAACTGTTTCTCACTTTACCAAGTTTACCAACTTTAATTACAATAGCTATACTTATCTAATTTGTAGTTTCTCACTTTACAACTTTAAAGTTTGAGAATTTTCTTTTTTTGTAATATTTGTGTGTATTTAAGTCTTTTCTTATTTAACCATTGTTCGCCTTAATTTCTTATTTAGCAGATCTACAATATTTTGAATTAATTCACACACGTGCGTTTTTCAAGTAATTTAACAAATAGGTGCGAAATTGCGAATTAATTAATTAATTTTTTAACAGCCCTGCCAATGTAATTAACACAAACTGTCAAATTTATTTTTACCTTATTACAAGCCCCCCAAAATTTAGAAATTTAGTTTCTGAAAAATAATGTTTAAACCTGCATAATCCTTTAAGTGAATTAGTAGTTTCCCTCAGATTGAACAAAAGTCAAAATCAAAAGAGAATGATTCATCTGAATAAAATCCAACCGTGCGTTACTGACCTGACTGAGTCGACTGAGGATGAGAATGTAATTACAATGTACTAAAAAGCTTCCATGAGTATATTTTGTTACTTAAATTTTACCCTTATTTTTGTGAGTTCAGTAGTTATTGTACTAAATTACAGCGAAAAAATAATGAGCTTTTGTTATTGTTAGGAAATTTGTTATTATATAGGGAAGGAGGGGATGCGATGTTAGTGAGTTAAATCCTTCGTGTGGTCAATCCTGATGACTGAAAAACCTTGGGAGCTATACTAAATTAAACTGTAACTGTCAACTCAACTGTCTTTATAGGAACGTGGATGTGTTATTTTCCCTGCTTTTGCCTTCATTCCTTGGCACTTGCACGGGATTAGACGTTCAGTTCTATGTATCTTGTATTTCCCTAATGCTGCCCATGCTAAATAATAAATGCTAGCGCCAGTTTCAACATAAGCCAAGCATGTATATAAACATTTCCTCCACATCTCCTCTCTTCTGTTTTTGTGTATTCAGTGCATGTGCACTCAATGGTACAACCTCGAATATTATCCTCTCTATATGCTTTGTTGTTTATATTTTATATTACATACTTCTAAATAATCTGAATTATATACATATGCGAGATGAGATGATCTCTTATTCTCTTCATCTCTTTATGTTATGGGCACTTTTTGGCGTTTTTGGTGCACTGGCACTGCAAACGTTGAGATTAACTCCACCATCCACATCCACCACCACCACACATGAATTACGTTGCTAAAGGAAATAAATTATTACCGATAGTTCCTTTAGTGTAGAATCTTATAGAGGCAAATATAACTATCTCCACAGTTGCTAAAATGCAAGAATGACTATACAGCTAATATTATATCTTAAAGGTATGCAAAAGTAACTAACTATAGTATGTATCTCGTTTGTTTACCATTGCACAAGGCACAACTGAGGTAGAAACTGCTGGAATATTTCTCCTTTCTACTACATTATGCAAGACTCAGAGAAGTTTACTAGCAACGGAATTTGCTTACTGTATAGGCCATATACATACTGAAAAATTGCATTGGAATATTTGTGAAATATCCTGTTACCATATAGTATAATATAATACCGTATAGTTACCTGAAAGTACCAATTTCTATTTCTTCAATCCTTAAGATCCTTTGCCGACACAGAAATGGGTACTATACATTAAGGTTGAAGGTTCTTCGCGAACACAGAAATATTAAGATCCTTCGCCGACTATATATGGAACAGATTGTCGTTGAAGATGCAAAAACTTGAGCATGATTTAAAAAATAAAATAATTACTTTGTAATATTTAGTAGTATTTTACTATTTTAGTAAATTTGGGTTTGTAGCAATGTGTTGTGTTAAACATTGGTCTTTAGCAGCGCAACTAAAATCTCGGCTTGCCCATTTCTATTTCTGTGTATAAATTACTATAGCTATTTCTCCATTTCGAAAACATTTCTACGCTTTTTACAATTTACAAAGTTTATACCTTATTAGAATTTCGTTCCGAGTGTAATTATCAGTGTACCGCACTCATTTGGGAACGGCAGTGAGTATGACAATACCTACATGTTAATTTTCTCACAATTTGTATCAACTCATCATCCTTTCGGTCACTGACTTTGTGTTGCAGATTTCCTGCTGCATACATGAAATTATACTCTGTTCTGTACCTGTTAATTGCAATGTATGTATTATGCGGAATAAACCGTTTGGATGGACAATGCGGTCTTCTTGGCAGGGCAAAGCTGTATGATGGTGTGTACATGAGATGCAATTAGACTACTGATAAAGTCTGACATTTGACAGACTTATAGGTTAGTTCGTTATATCTTATGCACTAGTGTAGTTATATTGCGAAGTCATGGTAGCGAAGCTGGTAGTGGTGTGTACGGTTGCATTTTAACAAGTTTGTTTTAAATGCTGATGGTGTCCCCCTGTATACTGCTGTATTTTTCTTATTTTTTCCCATAGTTCGATTATGTATTGCTGGATATATTGTGAATCTATGTTATTCTCCTTTGCGGTATTATTCCCCTTGGTACGGTGATGATTATTTATTGTAGCATGGAGGCCACTGCGGACATTAGCACAGTAAATCACTTTTAAATAAAAATGTTTATAAGAAGATGCATATGAGACTGCATGCGCGGAACGTGCAGTGGAATTTACAGGGTATGTATGTATTAGTGTCAAATATGAAACAACTGCGAAGTTGGTAATCTGATATGAAAGATTAATATCTGCTGACGAATTTGGATTTAACATTCGTATAACTGGGGTAATGATAACGAGCTTCTGTTTGTACTATTCCAATTTGTAACTTCGAGTGTGTGCAAATGTGTTTACTTTAGTGTTTTATGGTTCAGTCTGCTCAACACATATGTATAAGGCTGCGGCTTTACATTTTAGTATTAAAATTGCATGCAAGAAATGAAGAAAATCCAGGAAAATATTTATAATAATGCTTGTTTTTCTGACTGGATTTCGATTTTACTTAAGACAAGTGATAAAACAGATATGTATACTGTGCAGACTCTCGTGACTACTACAAATTACTCTTCGTATTTTTATTGTGGGTTTATAAATGTACTGCAGTACTTGTAAATCCCTTCTGGTGTTTTGAGTCATGCCATGGAATTACATCTGAGATTTGAATAAAAACAGATTTTTTAAATTTGCAATGGCTTTTCAATACATAGTTGTCAATCAGTTGATCGTTGACCTTGTTCAGCTTTAAGAAGTACAAAAATTGTCAGATTATATTGTACAAAAGGACTTCTTAATCTTAATGCATGTTAAACTTACATATTACATAATCCAATCCCATTAAGTCATCCATAAATTTTTCCCAGCTGCGGAATTTGCTATTTCCCTTTATGTACACGTATAATTTAATTTTGCTGGAAAACATACATAATAGAGGTATGTGTATGTTATTTATTTTTCATGTTGAGATGCTTTCAACTTTCTGCACAACTTTCTCACAATCATGAATAGTTGAAAAAAACAAGTATGTAATTATTTGAAAACAAATTGGATTAAATATGAAAATATAGATAAAATGCATGTAGGGATAAACCACAAATCTACCAGAGAGTATAATTGCTTTTGATTCTGAGAGAGTAACTTTCGTTGGGTGCCTTTGCACTGTTTGCACCAGCAAAAGTTTTGACGTGGTCATAAAAATCCAGCTTATAACTCTGCTCCCCTCTCACAGTAACTCTCTACACTAAACTATATTTTCTTTGTTTACTCACCTACCCAGCAGCTCTCTTCTCAAATAGAAAACTTTTAATTTTAATCCTGTAGGGTGCAGCAACGTCATTTATTTCCAGGGGAAGCTCTTTCCTATGGTTATTTACGGTTACTAGTACTGTACTAGTATCTTTACCTATAAGCCGAGAATATTATTTCCATGATTCTTGTGGATGCAGTTGGTATAAGACTGCACCATGTGGTGTATAATTTTTTAAGGGCTTCGATTTTATGAGTTTTCGTACGTTCTGGTTTAATTTTCTCAGTTTTGATTCTCACAAATTACTTCAAATGATTTGCTTGGTGTAGAGTGTCATTACATTACACTATTACACACATATTCTCACTTAAATAGAGCTAACTCGTGTGTTGGCAAATTAAGTAATTGATCTATTAGGTTTCCAATTCCCACAATTTACTTCCCTATTGTTATTCCCATCCAATTTTGCATGAAAACTTCTTTGTCCATAAAACTTAAAAGCATATATTAATGCTACAAAATAATTTTGAATTTCCTAGTTTTATGATAATTTGAGACTATTTTGACTAAGTAAATTCCAGGTGAACTCCAGCAGTTATGTACATATATTAACTTTTTTCAGAGTTAGCAATATCAAAAGTTTACACTAAAAGACATTAATAAATATATTAATTGTTTACTGGGAACCAACAATATCAAAAGTTGATAATTGTAGGACATTAATGGAGTTTAGTGTGTAATTGCATGAGATATGATAATATTTATTTTGAGTATTTTATGATTTCCAAATATCAAAAAAAGAATAAAATTGAAGGTTATCTTTATAGACTACACAATTAAATCAAGCGTTTATAAGTTCCAGTAATTATTATAATACAGCAATTACTAATGATCTAGCTAGCAATTTTGAATTGACCCTAATATCCAAAATAATACGTTCTTTAGCAATAATCAATCACAACCCGATTTTATTAAAGGGTTGCGGATTTGCAATTTGCCTCTATTGAACGTGGATAGAGTTAAAGAAATAAAAGCAACAGGATGACAAGAACCATTCACTTGGCTATAAAAGTATAATCTCAAGTGCTTTGAATGGAAGCCAAAAGGAGTAAAATTTGTCACTGAGAATTAATGAAGGGTAACAGAAGCACTAACTAACAATAAGTTAAATCTTGGGCTCCTCTTTCGTTTCAAGTAACATCAACTTATAATATGGGAATGTGTAAAATGTCGCCTGCTTTCTGTATTCTCCCCTATATATACGTGCACATCCATTATGAACGACGTGAATGAATTCTCTGGTGACAAATCTGCACTGCAGCTATATGAGATCGGGAGAGGAAGGTTCGGCGTAAAATGGGGAGGTAATGAGTTGTCATCTCATCTAGTGTTACTCGATAATTGGCCATTTTTACATCCTGATGTTGATGTACAAAACTATTCTACTCCACACCAAGGCTTATTTAATGCTCCACACATTCCTTTTCGCTTGACTGGGCTAAAAATATGCAAGGAAACCAGAGATAGTTTAATATCTGTGTATAGTATGTAGTTAATACACTTGTATTTAACTATCTCTGAAGGAGACTTCCTCTTGTATGCATATATACAAGCTTGTGTGCATTGCATGACATGCTCTTATCCCGCACAGAGCCCGTTTACAAACCCTTTTGGCTCCCGTCTTACTTGAATTTTAATTTGATGCTCACATGCTCATCCGAAACAAATATACAGTTTAAAAGTCAATAGAACTCTATAACTTTGTTAATAAATTGTACATAATTTCTCACCTACTTCA
Organism: Lipothrix lubbocki; assembly: GCA_034696945.1. Lineage (NCBI taxonomy): Eukaryota > Metazoa > Arthropoda > Collembola > Symphypleona > Sminthuridae > Lipothrix > Lipothrix lubbocki. Next base: position 26,951 of record JAQGAK010000341.1, read on the forward strand.
ATTCTATTCTTTCTTATAAGCTTCTCCGTTTATATACTTACGGCTTCCTGTGTATATGCCATAGCCTCGTCTCAACGGCAGTAAATTACTATATAAATATTTCCTATATAAATAAGCAGTAGTACCATTTTGCCGGAATCTTCATTGCCCGTCTTGCTTAATACTAAACGCATTTGCGAGCTATATGATATCTACATATACGTACACATTTGAGCTGACAATGGTGCATTGAATTTGATAGGAAGGAAGGAAAAAATAAATTCTCTTGGAAATCAGGTCGTCCGCTCTGTGGTACTCCCTAGGGCGGCAAATATGTAACGATTCGGTTGTCTTACGTTGGTCACGAATTTCATTGCTGACCCCTGACCTAGTGGCTAATTATCAATTTGACACAGATGCCTGTCTTTTGTCCCCACCACCGTGAAATCTTAAATTTCTTCACAGTCACTCCTCAGTACAACCTTTTTGATCATCTCCACAAGGTTTCCTTCATGCCAGGATCTGTGTGCTTCTGCTGCTCCTTGCGATTGCTTATGATAGCCCCGTCGTATATACATTTACAAAAACAAGACAAGTCGTTATTTATACCTTCATGCATTCTTCAAAACCCCGGCTACACATTACACGGGTAAGGTTTTTCAGAGGAAGAATAATGCGTGTTCTGTCTGTCTTGAAGCTTGTGAAGTCTCCAACAATTGCATTCTGCTACCGTGTGGAATAGAAGAAAACGTCACGATAAGTCACCTGACGTGATGTACAATTTACATAATAAATCCCCTCACACGGACACAAGCTTAATTAAGTATTTTTTACAGAAGCTGTATACCTCAGAAACTTGTTAATTAGCACTTTAATTTGTGGAACCAACTTCTGCTGCTGCTGTACAGACAAGCCAACGCTTTGAGATTAAAGAATTGCGTGCATCTAAACGTAGTTGTACCAAAAGGCTGTAAGACAAAATTATGTTCGATTTCAAGTACTTACTACTACTATACAGTAACAGTTTAACGTCCCTACGCTGGCCTAGCCTTCTCCTGTTTTATGAAGCATAATGATGTGGCATAGAATTATTGACACTAGTTTTTGGGAAGTTAAATTCCTAGGGGTAGGTTAGTCCATCACAGGAGCATGTGTACATCGATATCATCATGTACAAGCAACCAAAGTGTTTATGGTTTATGAAGACAAGGCTACAAAAATAATTGCTTGGTTCAGTTTTGATCACCATATTGAAGCAAATTATCCCATTTGATAACAATAACTACTACGTCGCCTTGGGATGATGGTTATTGTTTCGATGAATCCCATTGCACAATATGAAGATTATTAATGACGTTGAGCAGCTACTGAGTTTCTTTTTCCAGCTAATTTTAAATGACTTGAACAGTGCTTAAAAGAAATTAACAAGTGCCGATGAACTATCATTTTCAGCAAACTAAATCTTTACAACCCGTAAATTTTGAAGTTGGTTGACATCCACGCATTTAATATTTCCTGCTGGATGTTGGTATATGTATTAAATCGTTCGTAAAATTCAGAAGATAATTTGATAGGAAAGCGTTAGCTGGTAAATGCAACTCTTCGTCAAAAGAGTGCACTAGTGCACTCGTACGTGTCCAACGTGTTGGTTGGAAATCGTTTATCTAATTTCACGTGGTGGTATGAGCAGTTACATTGCAACTTTAACATGGTAATTGGTTGTTTTGGCAAACATTATATCTACCACAACAAAGCCTGTATGGATTTCAGATCAAGCGTTTGTTACAGTATCACCAGAAGAAAGCAGGGTTAGAAATTAACTTTCTGAAATAATTGTGGAAACAGTTTCAAACAAACACCAAGACCAAACACAATAAGAGTAAGCTTTTCTTTTTCTGGTGCTTTCAGCTTTCATGCTCAAGTCCATGCACTGTTGTTGTGCAAGTATGAGTTCCGGCACGTTGTATGAAGTGTAAAGGGAGACATGGCGTGAAAGGATCGCGCGGTATCAATAAAATTATCTTGCTTGTTCTTGAATCTCGCTAGTCAGGATGACAGAACCTGTTAAAAGACGGTTGCTTCATTTTTGTTCTCTTGTCATGCTGTATAATCAAATAATAGAATATAAAAATAATTTGCTCTGTCAAACAATTTTTTTCACATATCATGCAGGTAAATCGTGGATGCGTTTTTGTGTTCAACATCAAAATCCTCAGATTTTCCGGGGAAATCATTTAAACCAAATGCAATTTAGGGAGATGAATAGAAACTTTTTGACAAATTAGGATTGCATTGTGTGCTTCGTGATGGAAAATCAACGGTTTATGAAAATTGCTCAAAATACGTGGTTCACGGGTCGACTCTTTGTCAGTTAACAATGAGGTTATCAACCAAAATAATGTCAAAAATTCATAATCAAGTTCCTCTCTTGTCTGTGCACAAGGCAATGTCATGTATTTTCAAAATATAAATTACTCCTGAGTAAGTACAAGCGTATGGGGCTTCAAGATATCTTATGGTAGGTAGATAATATTACTTGTGTATATACATTTTTCTCTTCTTTTGATCTGTACAAGTATCCAATGCTTTAACGAAAGTAATAACATTCCGCTGAAAGTCTTTGCTGCTATGTAAACCTATAATTTCATACTCAGCTTGCGATGTAACGGAAATTAACAACTTTTGTCACAAATACACTGGAAACCGTTTTCCTGGAACGGTTAACAAGATGTTAACAATTACTCTGGATTTGTTTGCTAACTTATTCCTGGAAATATTTAGCTACATGTATCTACGTGACGCACTACAAATTCAAGGAAACTTTTCAACATCAAACAAAAATCGATGCAATTTATTTGTCACTATAAGGTCATCATATACATATCTACTTTAAGTCCGCCATAAAGACCCTTAAAATGAAATCCTCTGATATATTAACCAATTTTAGCTACGATTCTTGTTACGAATAAAATTAAAGGCTGCATTAAAGGTTGTATAAATCGTAGTCAATATATAGCATATTGGGTCTTTCATGTTTAATCAAGCAACGGTTTAAATTTCTTTCATAAGAATTCTTACAAAAATCTAATATATGTTGCTCTAAATTTCTAGTTGTTAGCATGCATCAGTATTCTCTACAATAATTACAGGTATTACATTATAGCGTTTAGACTACATATAGAGACCTACCGCATACTATAGAAGACTATACTACATGAAACAAACTACATTTCGGCAAAGTTTGCCAAATATTCATACATTCGACCTTGTCAAGTGATATTGACAGTTTAATTGTGGGTTGTTGGTTGGAAAACATCACAAAATAAATTTTGCTTTTACACCGAAATATCAGCTATCCTCATATTAAACTGTCCAGGTTCTTGCAAGTGAATCTACCTTTTGTATGCTAATGGACGTTGTAAGACAAGTCGTCATTTTATATTGGTACAGATATAGTATTTAATTAATCATATTGTAGGAGTTGTGCTTTCATGTAACTTTCGTCACGGTTCTAGTAGTTCTTGTTTACGCAAACTGTCACCACCACGACAGATATGATGGTCTATATATGCATAGCACAGTTGTGCAAGCATATTCGAAGTTTATATTATATTTGTAACACACACAAGTGAAACAAAAATGGAACACAAAATAACTCAATGTACAAGCCCATTCGCACAAAATACTGTCGTTTGAAGAAAATACCCGGAACGGATAATTTAATTGAGTAAGAATGTCAGAGAGCTGATAAAATATTTAATACAGAAAATTACACACCATCCTCCGTTATGGCCACTTATACTCTAGCTTTGGTAATATATTTTGGAAGTCAAGACAAAAGCTGCGACTCTCTGGTTCCATTTCTTAGTTTTCAACGATGCCATAAAAGCCAATAATTTTGCAAAAACAATTTTTGATGAGATGATAGACAAATAATTGGTGTGTAATGCATACTTCAAAATTCAACTCAACCTGCCTCCGTGTTTCTAATGTTCCGATGGGTGTATTTTGCTTTCTTATTGTTTCACTCGCATACACAAGCTCTTCTACATATTTATTTTTTATTCAATATAAGTTTTACTATTCCGGCTATTAAGGATCGAACCCGTTGTTTTCGTTTCGAAAAAATTCACAACCTTTAAGTAATACACATATATGAGTAAGAATAAAACCGTTTCTTTCCACAATTTCCTTCGCATAGATGTCTTTCTTGAATTCAAATAAGGTAATTTATAATTTTTGATTATACTCTTCAAAATCTTAAGTGGCTCGTGTAATTCCTTCGCATTTTAGTGGAACAACTTTTAGTGCCGGTGAAACCATACTTATTATTAGTTTTCGTATACATACTGCCATATTTCCATAATGGATGCAATCACTTCCCAAGTCCTCCACTTTTATCACTTCAAAACAATATACTGAAGCTGAAACCTGCACTGAATGGCTATACTTACATTATAATTGCAACTTGAAGTAAACATAAAATATCCATTTATTTACAATTCAAGATACAAGTACGTTTTAACATTTTAAAATTCTTACCTCGAACTTTAATGGCAGAAATGAACTATACACATGTCATGTAGCCTACTAACAAAATATGTCGCTTCAGACAATGAACAACAACAATTATTACAATCGCTTATACAGGCAAATGACTCAATATTTGTATAAACTCATAAACAACGAGAAAATAAAGTCATAATAATAAAAATTATTAAATTATCCACGCTGCCGTAAAAATGAATACATTAATAAAATCTACAATAACAAGATGGTCTATCCAAGCTTGTCGAACCTGAACAATTAATACATAAATTCGTTTGTAACGAAATACTAAAGTAACACAATAAAACACACAAATACAGGAGTAAACGTAATTATTGGAAATCATATTGTCTACTACAAGTAAAAAGTTGGTGCCACAAAATTGTAACAAGCAATTTATGTACATCGAATTTCCCTACAGGCAAATGACATATCATCCCTTAGCGCCAACCCGGGAATCACCGTGCTTAATTGTTGGCGACAGTAGGAGAACATTAATAGTAAAATAATCTGTGGGTGAAAGGTGATTAAAAGGGCGTTCCGGTTTCATGTATCCTTCTGTCCTCGTCGAAAGCCCAAGACAATAAGTCAAGCATGTCAGCGGAATAATAGATGCGGTTGTTCCATTTAGTTCTGCTGTATGCATCTAGAAATACCCAGAGAAAGCAAACATTCTGTAGCATACAAGCGATGACACACAAGTTACATAACTTCCATTTTATATTCTCTCCATACAAGCTTTAGTCTTTTTTTGTTTTATTTTTTTCGTATCTCTATTGTATACATTACCCAGTAATGGGTGACAAAGAAGCTTAGGTTTGACTACAAATGGGGTATACTGAAGTTACTAACGCTGAAATAGTTTTTATATGTAATGTACTATGAAGTAGTGTGCGTTATAGGACAAAATTTTATAAAAGGATGAAATAAACTCATTAAAAACCTTTTAATTAATGTTGAAGTAAATCAAAATGATCTCGTAGTAAGCTAAGTATATGATGCTTACAAATTTTCCAGTTGACGAAAGGTTCTAACATATACTATGATCTCACTAAAATAATCTGCTCCAGCTGAATTATCACTTCACGTAGTTAAATAAACTTTGTTCTATAGCGTCTTTGACTTTGAACTCAAACAGTAATTAGGAAGACTTTGTTTTCCATGCAATTATCTTCTCACAAAGCATAATCCAGGAAAGCGACAAATTTTAACATCTATTTCGAGTGTCTATATGCATATACTAGTAAGTCCGAGGTGTGTACCACATACTTATTTAGATGATCTTAGTAAAGTTAAAAGATTCTACTCGACTTGCGGGTTCCAATTCAAAAAAGTGTAACCTTTATTATGTCGTTGATTACCTATTAAATTCGATCTATAGTTTGATAAGTATGTGTTTTAGAACTCACAAATGCTTTAACACGTCAACGGTTTACTACACCTCAATGCTATTTAATTACCCAAATGGATGTCCCATCCATCTTTTAATTTTTCATCTTAGTTCCTTATCAATGTAATTTTTCAATTTAGTTCCTCATCAGTATAAATGTTCATCGTAGTTCCTTATCAATAGAAGTTTTCATCATAGTTCCTTATCATTATTAATTATGTGTTTATGATACATATTTCCCTATTTTTTATTTCATTTTAAATTTAATCTACATCTTCAACACATATTTACCTTTATACATCGTATGAACTTATACAGACACATCTTATGCTCAAGCTTACATCAACACTAAATTCAACCTTCACAGCCATATTTGTTTCCTCACCATTCGATATATCCGTATATGCTCAAAACCAAATAATAAATACAATTGTAACAATAATGATATTTACTTATGTTGACTTTACACGAAGAACCTTATTTAAGTATATATTGACTTGTGCAAACAAACACCTGAATCAATTTCCAAGCACCACCGTTCCAACAACAACGTTTCAATAATGCCATGGCAACCGCAACCATAAAGCTGACGACATGTTGCCCTATTAATATAGCGTGCAGAAGAGTAGTATAATAATTTCCATATGACTAAAACACGAATATAGAAGATATTGTTCAAACATGGGAATCATGGGATAATATGTCTCATGTAGATACTTACGTCGCATACATCAACGTGGATACAGATGCGTTCGTGTTGAAGAAGAGATATGGATACAGGAGAGACGAGCAATAAAAAAGATGAAGATGAGAGCTACGGACACTACGGAGTATGTATAATTCCCATGTATCTGTACTCATCGTCATGATGATGTATCAGTACAGAGTCCAGATACATGATGAGACACATGAGACATGAGATGATGAGCGACGCGAGAGCTAAAGATGAAATATGAAATACGAGAATGATTACAAGTGGAAGAGATGGAGAGGATCAGAGGATGCTCCTATTTAGTAGTATTGACATTCGTTTGTAAAAGATATATAAGTTATAGTCGAATAGAAGAGAGTTATATACTAAAAGCAAGCGACGACCAAGAGAGGAGAGAGAGAGAGTCAATGAGGATAAAAAAGGAGTGAGAGAAATAGTGGAATAAAGGAATATAAGAAGAGTGTTTTTAGTATATAGAGAGATTGTGTGTGACCAATGGGAACATTATTGACTCTGTGAGGCTTCAGGCCATGGGTGTTGTGTTGGAGGTTGGACAAATTTCCCAAGCTCTTCCTACTCGGTCCCCATGAGGCGGCCCTTGGGGATTCTCGTGGAGGGACTCCTTGCCACAGAGTTTCCTCGCGTTCTTCACAGATCCAAATTACAGTTTTATGACGATTCTGCTCGAGGTTGGACGTATACGCGGCTTTTGCGGTTCCCATTAAGTGCAATTAAGACAAATTGCTATCACGTGTGCACCTATTTTCTATTATTAGTCTTATTCTTCCCATATTCCCACATCTCTCTCATTCAGCTGTGATCTTAAAACTTCGCCACTCATCATCATCATCATCACAAAGTTTTTTCCACCCCGGTGAAACCAGGATTTAAACAATAACAAAAACTATACAAAAACACACACAGGGAAATAAACTTTGACAAATCAATAAAACAAACTTGCACACCTTGTCGATAATAACAACATTACACTTTATAAACATTCCAATATACAAACTTCTAATAATTGGTAACCTAGTGTTACCAAAATTTTCTAACTATACTCCAACCTCTTTGAAGTTCCTCATATATAAATACACAATAAAACTTAATTTCAACAATTTTATACATAGTGGGGCTTATCTTATAATTTGCCATATATTTTATGTCCTCACGAAACCGTGATTTTCGCAAATAATTCCACAACGTCTTTGATACTGATATAATAACTGCACACTGCACCTGCTGTACAATAGAAGTTCTGAGGATTCTAAAAAAGATTTTAAAAATCGAAAGGAACTAAAGAAAAGGAAGTGAGGAAAAAAGCAACTTTACAAAAACGCTTTTGGCCCGAAGAATTGGATTTCGGATAAACGCACACAAAGTGTTTATATAACAACAACAAGTGTAATAATACAACAGAAGGATTGTCACTTGTGGGTGAAAAAGTTTGAAGAGGTAAAGAAGTAATAAAGGAAATCTATAAATAAACTGGAACGTTCACGCAGTTGATGCTGGCAAGTTGTGTCGGTGTCGGTGAATTCAGTGCGGTGGTGACCATCTCTGCGTTACAACGTTGAACTTTGGTGATCTAGCTAGCCCGTTCCCGGGACTCGGGTTAAGTCCTGTTCCCGCGGACGGGCTAGATGAGATGCAGCATCAGCCAGCATCTTCGTACCGGGCGGCGGCGGCTGCCGCTGCCGTTGCCGCTTATCAGGAACAGAACTATCGAGCGGGATATCCTTTCCCGCACTCACAAAATCCTTATGGGTACCACTTAGGGACCCCTTACCCGCCTCAGTGCTCGTCACCACCTAAAGACGGTGAGGGAATTTTTCAACTTTAGGAAAAAATAATAATTTTATATACCACATTTTATATTTATATAATTGTCTATTTTTTACATATTTCGAATTATCTGTCTTTCCATTTTATGATTTTTGAATGAGAGCATTTTTGTTTTTTATGTCTGCTGTAATCTTGCGAATCTTGCCGGTGTATAGTTTCTTAAAATGGTAAATACCAATAAGTCACATTTGTGAGAAGAATGTTAGGAAATATTTAGCGTGTGGTTAATCAGTTACCAGATTTTTTTAAAATTAAAAAAGACAATTTTTTAATAATATTTGATAATTTGGATAAAATTGTTGTTAGAAAACAACGAATTTCACACGCCAGTTCATCAGTTTTAATGAAGTTGCGTCTATATGAATAACTGCTATAGTTCAGTCCATCAGTTTCTTATTAGGGTTAGAATACAGAAGTTGTTGCTAGTAATGACATTTTAGTAATTTAATTTCTTCGGTATTTTAGTGTTTTTGGTGGTCGTTTAAAACTTTTTGACATCACATCGTAGTTTGAAACAAATGTAAAATTTGGATTTTGTAAGACAAGTTAGTTAAGCATGATGGCATTTTTTCCCATGAGGTTCCTTAACTATGAATAATATTAGAAATTATATTTAGAAATAATATTTGATATTAGCTGAAGTAAAAGTGTATATTTTGAAATTTTAATATGATGAACTTATGTTCATTAATGTGGAATAATCTAACGAAAGTAAGTTAAGATTGCTCTTTGTCATTTGTTCAGAAAACTTTAGATTATAGTTTTGGAGTATTTGAATTGAAGGTGAAGATCAGAAAGATGCAGTATTAGGGACTATCATTAATTCAATTTTGCATGATGAAGTTGCAAATGGTGTGTAAATAGAAAAAAGGATGTACTCTTGCAATTAGTTCACATAGTTAAGAGTAAATACCGAACTCTGAATTAGCTTAAAACTAGTTTTACAGTTGTTAGAGTACACATTTTCTTCCTTCCGGACTTATAATTAAGATTAATTAGGGATGTAGAATTAAATTAGATCAGGTTAGAAGACATAATTATTAGGGTTTCCTTTCGACAGGTGTTCCCACGATAATAAATCATTTAAAACATTATGACTGCTTCATTCTCAATGAGTATGTGCTCCACCCGCATTCTCTTAGGAGTTAGAACTCAATAATATTATTGCAACTGTTGTTACACACACTTGACATGGTGTGGTGTGTTTGCGAAAATTGCAAAAAACAGACTTTAAGCCAAATATGATGACATATCTGTTGTCTGGAAATGTCGACCACGTCTACTTAAAATTTACCCCAAAACTGAGGTTAAGGCAGGCATTGCAAATTAGTGCGATGTTGACCAATTTTTTGCGGTTTTGATGAAGCGGTTTCAGTCATTACAGTATTATAGTAGTACATAGATAAACAAGTTTTACAAAAAATTAGACGGACTGTGCTGGCATGTTCAACACTGTTAAATGATCCATCCGTGTAATGTAGTTATCGTTGACGCGAGTGAAATCCTGGTTTTTTAGAGTTTTTATGTTATACAGGGAAAAGTGAAAATGATGGCTCTATGTAATATGTATATGTGTTAGGATGTATAACTCTATCATTTTCTTTTTCTAGTCTTGTTATTATTAGTAGCGTTGTAGCATAATGTGGAAGATATTATATAATGATTTTAATGAATGCTGTTATGAAGTTCTTTAATTTATGAAATCAATTTTCTTTTTTCTCTTTCTATATATAAAATCTTCGTTCTTCTGGGTTTTACTTTCCAAGTAAGTTACCCTTTACATTTGTTTACACATTGAACATTATTACATTTCTATTTATTTTAGATTTACATCAATTACTGTACTTACGCCAATGTCATGTCATGCTATATTATTATCATATGTTATTTATAAATGCCACCCATACAGTTTACAGAAAAAAACACTTTTTTGTTTTAACTGCAGCAAACACAATTCGTATTTGAGTTCACATCTATAAATATAAACCAACTTTTTAATTTTTGACAGTTCAAATTGGGCACAATGATACACTAAGTAGTTATTAAAGGATATCTTCCCTATTATTCGGTTCATATGTCACTCTTATGAATTATGCAAACCCGATATGCAAGGCACGGCTATGAAAAAGCCAATATAAGGAACTATACAATCTAACTATAAAACGGTGTGATATAAAAGAAATAATTACTATGCACGAAAGCAATGCATGATTTGTTTAAAAAAATCACATTCGATATATTGTAGATATATGTCATTTCATATCATAACCCACAATTTCCCGCAGCCCTTGATTTATGAATTAGTTATAAATGTCTGAATCCCCTCTATTTCTGTTGCCGCTGTTGTGTGTATTATATGTATATGTATCTACATGATATGTACTTGGCGGGATTTCATACCCGATACACCCTCTCTGCCACGTATGATGTTAAAGTAAACAACCTTGTGGTAAATTACCCGTCTTCTCTCATTCTCTCTGTCTTTTTATATTTACTGACCTTAAATACATAAAGTAGGATGGTGAGGTCGAAGTGAAAAAATTAGAAGCATTTAATAAAAATCAACAAGCAGATAATTTTATGAGGAAATAATAACGGGGTTACGTTTTGCATCGCATGTCTCCTTTATTGCTATTCCTCCTTTTGATCTGTAGGGAATAAACTCCGGATAGTGGAGAGATATATTTCCAACGAGGGAGAAAGAGGTCGGGTTCAGTTTACCTCAGTGTTGTTGTGGGAATTCAAATTTTCGAATCGACATCTCTCTTTTATACTTATAAATATCAAATGATACGATTGTAACACACAATATAATGCACTATTCATGTACCATCCGCCTTCTTGTGGAAATGCGTGTGTGTGTGTATTATACAAACCCCGAGAACGGGACCATCCTATACACACTATTCATTTTGAAGAAACTCACATGGAATTGTGGGAATAATGTTGCTTGTATACGTGTATGTAATGTATATGATAGGTATTTCAATTCAAATATATATTGAGCTTCTAACAGCATTGCGTATTATTATGTTTGGTACTTGTATTCACGTTATTATATACATGGTAAAGCTTAGTTAGATCCAGCTTAAATTAAGGAATATTAGTAGTTGATACTTATATTAAGGGTAATGTGATATCTAGAACCGAAAGAAGAGCCTGGAGGATTGCGTCTCAATGGCAAAGGGAAGAAGATGCGGAAACCTCGGACCATATATTCATCCTTACAGTTGCAGCAGCTGAATCGGCGTTTTCAACGCACACAGTACTTAGCTCTCCCTGAAAGGGCAGAGTTAGCTGCCTCTCTTGGTCTCACTCAGACGCAGGTAAGATCCGTAATAATCTTTTCGCTTTTCTCATGCTCATTTTACTCCCATTCATTCACATTTTATCCACGAATTTTTTCCGACATTTCAAGAGAATTTATATTGCTCATTGTAGTATACCGTCATCTTAAAATTTCTTCCGTTTTCATAGCCTGACAGTCATGTACACATTTATATATCTATCATATGTTTAAGCACAGGAATAATTCACGTACATAAATAACCTGTACATAGATAGTAGTGTGTCCAGCGTTAATAAACTCGAAAGTATATCTTAAGTAAGTGTATGGTCGGAAGATTTGAAGTAGAGAAGTTCATTTTACATCCTAAAAGTAGAGATATACTTGGCTATTATTCAGTTGAAAGATCCTGTGTGTTAAGTAGAATTATTGTATTAACTACCCGATTAGGACACAAGGGAGCATTTACAATCGGTCGTTTGTATGTGTAAAGTGGACTTGAAAATGTGTCTCAACTTCTGAGGTGGTATACTGCTGTCCTTTTGGTTCCCTTTGTGGAGTGAACCCAACCTTCCAGTTTTTATCGGCGTTGTTGTTGTTACAGGGATTACCTGTAATCCCTCGTTTTCAAATTAGTTTTACAAGTTGTAAGTCCTAAAAGTGATATTTATTACCTTCTCGTGTGTCATGTTCCACCGTCGGATAGTTCCCACTTCCAATGTCCGATGAGGGAATACCTTGTCGATGTCAGTGTAACATTCTCTTTTTGCAGTGTAGTTGAAACATTTAAGTCTTTGAAAGTATATCACAATACTTAAAATTCCTTGGCTTTAGTTTACGTTGGAAAATGGTTTAGTAAGTTTTAGGAGGAACACTCTTTTATAGATTAATTCATTCAAATGAAGAGGTAAGGTACAATTGGCTGCTAAGTTTGCATGTTATGTACCTTACCAATCGATTATTGGGATAATAATAAAATACTCGAACTAAAAGTAAAAAAAACGATTGTGTGAGGAATTGAGTCAATGAGATCTATTTTATAGAATAGAATCAGGTTTGTGCTTTTAGCATTATTTTTAGGGTAAAACATACATGTTTCGAATGAATTGTTATGTCAGCGGCGTTAAAATCTTTGTTTTTTCTGTTTCTATATTATATTGTAATAGCCTTTACGTACATTTTGTGTCCTCTCTCGAGTATTGATTTCAATGCATGAGTGATTTAACGAAGGGAAGGACTTGGTAATGTTGGAAATACTGATGGCTAGAATGTTAATACATATATCGGGATTTTTAGTAGTTTATTTCACATAGTGTTGAAAGGTATGTACATATGTAGAACAGCGTTAACAATAGTTTGGTAACTTGTTTTGTTCTGTGCGCGCTTTGTACAACAACAGAAAGTGAGTGAGAGAGAGAGAGGATCATATTGTTATGGTACGATTCCTGCTGGATTTTCCTTCTTCTTATTTTACTATTAGTAGTTGTACACATGCTGACTCCGCGGACAGGATCACAAAGTGTTACAATTATTTAACTTTTTAGACATATTATTGTTGTAGTCAGAAGTTAATTCTTCCTCCCCATATGAAAGCACATGTTGTAGGATGTTTTGTTATTATATGTCGTCCTGTCCGCAGCTGTATTGTCTTCTCTCTCTCTCTCTCTCTCTTGCTGTTGCTTTGACTGAGTGAGTAATAAAAAACAGGACTATATATCTCCATTGTTGGGAAGTAATGGAAAAAGCCGAATCATTATTTAACTTTGTACAAGCATAGCTAATTCACAGTGTTCCTTACCTTAACCAGAAGCAGTGAATGGATTTGCACGGTAAATTATTATGAGTTCCCCCGAGAAGAAGTTTCAATCTTCGCTTTTTCTTTTCTCTCTGAACCCCACTCTTCTCTGTGTCTTTCTACTTCTCCACTCTCGCCATGCATACACGTCCTTTTCTTTTAGATTTTTGGTGTGTGCGTGTCTTATATAACTTGTCTCGATGTAGGTAAATCTATGAAAGTATATAGATTGTCTGTAGTTTTTGTACTTATTCACATATTTTAACTTAGATATTACTAATATCTTTCCAAGAGCTCATGCAATGGAGCTTCTGTGCACGAGATTTTTATTTAGCTCATAGGCTGTAATATGCGTGAATGATGCGAAACGAGTAGGTTGTACATTCATTCCTTATGCATATTTCCTGCCCTTTCGCTAGAAAAATATCTACTACTACTTGTCTTGTAAATTTGTACATGGAAGGACAACTTGTATGTATAAGTTTATTGTTTAGGTATGAAAGTATAAGTTCGTTTCTTCATGAAATGCACGTGTGGAGCAATGTATAAAAAATCTAGCATAGTAGGTTGGAACGTCGTCATGAAGAGAAGACCCTTTTGCTTACATGCAAACACATGTCAAGCCTTTGAAAAATATTTTTTAATATTGTTTTAGGAATGAAGTGTATACTCTGGTTTATATATAGAGCTAGTCCTTAATACGCATACTGTAAAAAGTTATATAATGTGCATTTCCACATGTATGCTCTGTGGTATAGTCACGAGGAAGAGCGGGTTGGTTGTGTTAAATATATTTAATCCAGTTCTAAGCCGAAATATTCAGAATAAAAAGGTCATGTCGGAGAAGGAAAGGGCGAAAAGTTTTGTAACAAGATAGGATTTTTATGTCTGAATATCAAAAAAGAATGTGTTGAGCGGTTTCTTTGTAGCTACAACTGCATAAAGCAATTAATAACTTTGTACTTAGTATTGAGGTTATCATTTCTACTTGGTTTGTGTAAATTGCAGTCCTTGAATAGGATTATATAGAAAAAAGCTTCTCTCAAGTTTTTGACCGACTCTCTGTCGGTAATAAACTCATCTGGAAGAGTCAAAGTGTTGGCTCTTTATTAGTACCACTAGAGAAGACATGAAAAGTGAGAAAATTTGTAGCAAATGCAATAAAATTTTTGAAAGTTTTGTTCACTTTATACATGATTTATTACATGTAGTTATATGCACTTGCATTTATTGATTGCACTTTGCTGCATACGATATTAAGTACCTTTCCTAAGAATTTGTACATGTGCAAATTTACTATTATTTAGTAATAATACAGTAATAAAAGCTTAAGTATATTTAATGCATTTAGAGAAGCTTGTGATAAAATTTGTACTTATGAGACTTGTCAGTGAGTTTAGTGTTGTTACACTGGGAACATGTAGATACGTTTCTGATTGTCGTTTTGGAAATTCATTGGAAGATGTAAATCCGGTTTAAAATTCAACAACGCTTCATGTACAGGACCTACATAACATACATACATCGTAGGATCTCACAACAGTAGTCTTGTCTATGTACCATCAACATTTATTGCATTGTTTTCCTAAGGAAATCATATTTTATTGCATTATAGTTTTGCATAGTTAGCCAGTATACCAAAGGATTTGATGTAAAAGTGAAGAAAAGTTGTAAGTAGTAGGTGATAAATGTGGAGGTAAATCCAGTTTGGTGTGCTTGGTACAAGTTTAAAAATTGTGGAAATCTACTCCTCCTATATACGTTGCGTTTGTACGTACACATACATGAAGACAGGAATCTTAATGCTTTGATGGGCACACTGGGCAACTTTGTGTATATATGAGTATTGCATATAGGCTTTTTATATGAACAAATATTTTTTATTTGAATACTTTGCATTTTACAATTGGTTCATGTATGTATACGTACACACGACTCACTGTTGTGTATATGACTTGGTAGTTAGTTTAGTTCAATGAAGCATTTGTCTGTTCATGTTTGTCTATGTACTAAGTATATAAGGTAAGTTGTGTTCAACACTGACAGCCTTCAGAATATAATTTGACGCATACGCCTACGCATGGTTATGATATGAAGAGCTCTGTTGGAACATCATTTAGAAAAAGTTGCACTGAAATTTCGTGGTCTATATATGTGTAAACGAGTAGGTATAAATTTTTTATCTTTTTTATCTGGAGCCGCTTGACTTCTTGTTGCTCAAGTTGGTAGTATTTATCTTAGTATTATTGTAAGATACCTAGTTCCATATATCCATAATAAGTCCAATGAATGTACAAAATGTGACATGCAATTGGTAAAGCTAATACTGGAGGGAAAACTTGTGTAGTTTAAGGTAGTACAGGATTGGAGGATAATGGTGATGATGATGAGTTTAGATTTTTAAGGTATTGTGAGTATAGTATAAATAAAAAAACACGTTTGTAGTCATAGCAGGTGACACAATGGCTAGTTGACTTGTTCTTTTCTATAGCATGTGACACCAAAGGCTGCGTTCCTGTACCTACTTCTTTCATAGTAAGGCGTGAATCACAAGATGGGATGAGGTAGTTTACAAGATTCGCACCCATATTTGTTTAGAACATTTGGATTTCCATAGAAACACAAACTTTATCAGTTCTCCGTCTCTGTACAGGGAATTTCCATGAAATGTCATAAAACTGCATATATCCTCTTTGTATGTACAATCAAGTTCTGAATAGACATACGTACAACTGCTACATAATGGAGTTAAGAAAAAATGACCTTATTAACTTGACGTTATAAAGGCGAATTTTAGAGCCGGATCTTTTCCAAGTTCCCATAGCTTAGTAAATTCTGCACGCAACCAGTTTGTTAAACAAGTTGGGAAAATTAAAGGTTAGCAGTGTGCATCTTACACTTATCTTTTCAAGATACATGTAGAATACCAGTTTTTTAAATATAAATAAGTATATAGATACAATAGATACTTACATAAAGTCCCCGGTGTTAACTTGAAATTCGCACTCTCAGAATTTCACAACTAGCTTCTTCCGCTTTATCATTCAGAAATTTTCCTGTTTTCCATTGCTAATAATTTAGGAGATACTATACTGCTGCATTTCTGTTTCCCTAGCAGTATCGCCATGTTCAGGAAATTTGAATGTCTTGTGATTAGAACTTCCTTTTTATTTACAAACAACGTGTATTGTATTAGCAAGCGTGAGGACTGAAACATTTACACTTGCATGTTTGCTGCTATACGTGTGGTCCATTGTACGAAAGTTAATTGGATTTATTGTTTTATATTTTTAGTTAATGCTTAGGTGATTAAAAAAGAATATAGGGCGTCTAGGCTTGCGAGAGTTATAATAGTTATATCAAATTGGATTCTGTACACTGGACTTACTGAAATGATGTTTGATGCGGCATACTTCTGTTTATTGAAGTAAAGTTTATACATATGGACGTAGTATGTACGTAGTATGTATATCCTGACATATTATATCAAGGTCTAAATCCCAACTCGAACTACGCTGTTGGAAAAGTAGGATATATGTGGAATAGATAATTTGGTTATGAATCGGTTATCAACCTGTTTCATCATCTTGAAATAACTTCTTGTGTGTACAAATTGAAACTTTATAGTTTTTTAACAAGAACAGATAGAGAGATCTGCTGTTGAAAGCTTCTTTGACGTTCTTGTTTAAGGACGAACTACTTACAAACGTTGTCTGGAGGTATCGAGTATACAGGCTTGAAGTTACAGTTGAAATTTCGTCGAATATAATTGAAGCACTTCTTTATAACTGCATTTAAAGATTTTGCTCCTATATACCTTTTGTGTCATTCAGACATGAATCAATAGAAGGGAAAAAAGGTCTTCGGCAATGAGGTATGGTCAAATAATAGTTTACACATGGAACAAAACATGCAGTGGAGGAAGTGTTGGATGGACATGGAGTTCTTTACTGTGTAGTATTGCAAGTAATGTGACGGTTCTTTACTGTACTTATACTATACTACCGAATATTTTCTTCTACAACATTTCGGCATCTTTTCATTATATACCCCATAGATATATGTAGCTTATTCACGTGTGACTGTGATTTGTAACATCAAACATATTCATACTTTGGGTTTGTAGTGGTGGAAGTAGAATGTATGTATATATAAGTATACACACTACTGGTGGAGTACGCACACACAATACACACCTCTCTTTTTAACGAACCCGAGGCTAGCCAAGGGCTTCTGTGTATTTAGTATTTATTATTATTATTAGTATGAAGGAAAAAATGAAGTGATATTGTTATTATCACAAACGATAATGTTAGCGAATCATTCAAATTCAGGACAACAAGGGGCTGGTTTCGCTATTTTTAAATGCAACCTGTTCAGATGTTGAGCTACTATTTTTTGTTGCTCGGCTGACTTATTGCTGACTAGACTATTATATTATGCAGAGAAGAGAGGACGACCGAGAGTTGAGAAGTTGACTTTATTTTGTCAGTATTGTTGCAGGTACATATACGTGTGCCTTCTTAAACTTTTTATGAATTCTTTTTCATGTGTGCCGTATATGTAGTATACTTTACTTTTGTACAGTGTGGATTCATCACCACAGTGAAGTTTAGTATAACTATAAGTATATGTAAGGTTAGTGAGAAGGATAAGATAAGAAAGAGCGAGATTGGGATTGTAAATTGAAATTTAGTTTCATATAAATTGTTTGAACGATACTTGTGAAATTGAGGTTCTTTTCTCTGCTGTTGAAGTGCTCGGTGGAAGAGACGAAAGTTGAGATAGACTCTCGTGTATCTATCTATAAAATGCAATATAACGTGTGATAAAGGTAAAATGCAATGTAAGTTCCTATGCATTATCTTGAACACTGCATATAATATTTTCTATGGCATGAGTGAGTTGAGAGAGAGATAGATCTTCTTGAGTTGAACAAGGAAGGAATATGAGTGACCTTCCGAGAATAATTGAACAATATAGGAGTGCTGACATGATGAGAGGAACGTGTATTGTAGCCCTTCTCAAAGGATCCTACCAACTGCCTTTGTCTCTTTCTGCCGACTCATCATAAACAAGGGCTCCAACTGACACTCACTTCTTATTCTATAGGAGACCAGCCTTGTTGTTGTTTTCTCATCTCTGCCAAAAACCCATAGTCTTCTTATTTCATGTGTATTTTACGGCTGCTGATCGTACGCTACTTCCCCTTGCTGGTAAAATAATTCAGCGTTATACTTGCCGTCTTCACCTTCTTTTTTTAAATGGATTGTAGATATAGTTAGTAATAATAATTGCTGGTTCAGTCGTTTCGTAAAGCAAACTCCAAGTTTTAGTTGTTGCTACTTTTGTCGACTACATCGTCTTCGACTTCGCAGAGTAAAATAACATTGGGAGTGTGAGTTTACAAAAGAGCAAACACATTGGTTGGAAAGACAAGCATTTCGCTGACTCAATTACCCAGTTGTAGATATGCTGCATTGTTCTGTGTCATTTCCACCTCTCTCTCTCTCCCATTCTATAATCTCCTTTGTATCTGGTGTAGCCATTTTCACTCTATCTGTAGTAGCAATTTGAATAAAGATCTTGCCGAATGAGGGTTTTCATATTCTTTAGTAATTAAAATTTGGGCATTTGTAACTATTAACCATCAATATTTTTTTCATGATTTGTGATCACTATGCAAACTTTACTCTGGCCTTTGGCCATGCTTAAAACGTAAAAATGAGCTTGCAAGTAAATCATTTGAGTTTGAAAGCACCTTTATACTATAGTCTGTAATCACTGTTGTAAACCACAAAATTAAAAATGTATGCTGTTTGTTTACTCCGGACAAGATATAAAATTTATGTTGATTTTCATGCGTATAGTGGGTTGAAAATTTGAGTATTATTATTGTATTAATTATGTATGTTTTTATATCGTCGCGTTTGTTTTGTAGAAATTTACCCGTTGCCATTACTCACAAGGCATAAAAAGTTTACGGTAGAAATTACAAGCAATTTTCCATGTAGTCATCTCTGAAGCTGTTAAAATGTAAATGATGAGCATATGAGGATCCGCTTTTATAAGCTCTAGCATTCATTTCTCTACCTCGGTATGCTCTATGTGATTCCTGAAAGTACGAGCAACGGTTTTCTTTGAATCATCAATGTTATAGTCCTTGCCAAACTCTTGTGCTTATTTTTTGATGTTTGCATAAGTATGTGTATTAGCAGTAAAGATGGAGAAACATGAAAATTAGCGTTATCAAGTGCTCTCTGCACGTTCTTCCTCCGTACGATGTACAATAATAATGATAAATATAATCATGATGATTGGCCGAGGTTGGAAAATATAAATACTCATTTATGCTACAGAAAGAGCCTACATATATACTAAAGATACTAGAGCCCGGACGCACACACATTCACACAAACGCTGTGTATGTTTTTATTCATGGTAATAGCTGGTAGGGGGTGGATGACTGTGATTACTTTTATTGTTATTACAGTTATATAGAGAAAAGGTCCACGTCAAAATATATGCATATATTCAAATAAGCTACAATTACTGATTCAGTGTGTATAATTGGGGAAAGCATTTTCAAGATGAAAGGTACCGACGGTTGAACGAGGGACTCATTTAAACAGATGAACTCTTGGTATCTGCATGGTTTAAAGAGCGTATTTACTTTTAACGTGAATCCTTAATTTTACGAATTTTTAAGTTTTAACTTGTGCAGACTATACGTATTTGTGTATAGCTAAAAAGTATAACTCCGTCTATTTTCGTAACATTTTCTTCGACGTCTAAAAACGTGTTTCAAATTACAAATATCTTGTTCCTTTTATGTCAAGATTTCTTTCAATCAAGTTCAAAAGATTATCTAATACAATTTTTATGTTGCAAATATTTGTCTCATAATGTAATGTAATCTGTAAAAATCTAACATGGATTATGTTATTTGCGATGATATTGGCCTTCGGTTTCAAATATAGGATCGGCGATGATTTATTTAGGGTAGGAAGGGCTAGTAAATTCACGATTGTGTGCGGACACTGGAGTTGAAGTGTGTGGAAGTGCATAACCATTACTAGAGTATGCATTTCTGTGGTCCGAGGGCGACAGTCCATGGAAAGACTGACTGTACTGTACTTGGATGGACTCCATAAATAATTACTCCTAATGAATTCATCTCTCTTCACGTATACACTGAATTAATTTGTGTCAACAATTTTTACTTCTTGTCGTTGCACTTTTTTACTACTCAATAGTAATACGCCCCAGTTTTTTGTTTGTTCTTGTATTGTCTAATTGTTACACTCAGGTTTTATTTTCGTTCCGCTCCTAATGTAGTGTAAAGTTTCGTTAAAGTTTACTAACCGTCAGCCAACACTTGAAGGTGGGTTACATATACATATGCGAAGGACTTTTCTTTACTTTTAACTTGCTGAAATGAATAGCCCTACCCAGGATTTTGAAACTTACATGTATGCTTCCAGTAATGCAAACACCGCTGTAGATATTGTCGAGAAAGTATCATCGCTTAGTACATTGGAAGGTTACCCAACCCAGAGTTATTACAATATGTGATGAAAACTAGAAATGTAATAAAGTAGTATCTAATCGTTTAATTTGTAGCTTGTTTCTTGATAAAGTATATTAGAGAAGATATCATGAGTTCCAAAAATGAACCGAAGAGCAATGAATCTGGAAATGTACATACATATACACATTTACTTGGTTTGCAAAGGTAGCAGAACTATCTGATGAAGAATCTGTTGGCAAAGAAGCTTTTTCGTGTATTGTATGAAGTTGTCGGTGTAAATGATATTTAGTACATGCTTTATGTTGATTTACTTATGGAAATGCTAGGGCTGGATGAGGCGTCGTCATGTTTGCTCGTCCGTACGTATAAAATATACTAATTTGTATCGTCTCTTCTCATCTGTGCATAATTTCTTGATATATAATAAAGTCACATATGGGAATTTTGTTACAGTTCTCTACTGCATGTATTTAGTATCTATCTATCTATGAGCATAATTTATAAATCTCTACCTGCTTACCTACTCTTTTGTATTTTATACGTCGTAAGAATGTCTCTAAGTAATGGTGTTCCTATATATTAAGTGTGTATGTATGTCCGTGTAGTGCAAGTGTATGTATACAATAGTATTTACGTAAAATATAGTTCAGTCTGTTTCTCCCCGCACCGCAACCACAAGTCCTGTTGCCTGTATTATTGTCGACTGTAAAACATATTAAAATTAAATAGCGTACTGTGTGGTGGTGGTCAAATACATAAAATACATTGTTTTTATGGCACGTTTGTTCATCTCTTCTTGGATGGTTACATTGATAAATTGCAACTTGTTCTTTCTGGGTGAGAAACTTTATGACGTTAATTGAATGAATATTTCTTGGCTACATGGGGATAACTATATTACTTTTTATTATTTGATCCTCACAACACAGTAGTTTTTTGTAGGTAAATAAGTGTTGGTGGTATGATTTAGTAGTAAGTTGTTATATGTAGTTGGGATACAGTACAACAACCATATCGTGCGATCCAACGGTAGGAAGAAGGTATGTATAAGTATATGAACCCGTTGAATTTCATTTGGTAATGTGTGTGTGTGCGAGCAAAGGAAACATACTGTCTTCGTGAGTATATAGTATATATACTAGTACAGTATTAGTATAGGGACATTGCCGATGATTATTTCTACATACTTTGTATCAACCTCTATACAGTACAGACATGTATCATTATTCCGTGGTGTAGAATGAATGATGCATACTTTTAAACTGTAAGTAAAGTATCCTTTATGATATACTTTCCCATTTAGTTTTCTATTTTTTATGAACATATTCTGTTTCTCTCTCCACAAGCAACTTTAATTTTTTTTTTCATTTATCTATAAACTGAGCTACAAAGGATTGAGCAGGGTAAAGAAAGAATAGAAACGGACTGAGAGAGATAGAGGAGAAACAGAAGAGTGCGAGATGGTTAGAAAAAAATATTTCTTCTGACTAAACTGAACTTCTATCTCTCACTTCTTCGTCTCTCTCTCTCACTCACTGTACGTATACACGTCTATACGTGGACAACAACAGGTGTTTACGTAGCCATGTCCCCGGAAGCCTCGTATCCCTGCTATCTATTGTTGTCGTTTTACTTTGACGTGCATATATGTATTGCAGGAGGCTATGAAACTCTGAATGTAGGCTACAATGCTTGTTAAAGTTGGGTATATGTAACTAGCATTATGCATAGACAGAAGGAAAAAGTCGACCTTTTGCTTGGGTAATACACATCCACATCCCATAGAGCGTTTTCAAATCCATTTAGTAAAGGTGTAAAATATTAAATGAGAGAACATATTAATTGTTTGGATGAGGGCGGTTATACTTGTTATTATGCTTATATAGTTGCATGTGGTGATACTGTAAAACTTTCCGTTCTCTTAGTTATATTGTTGAAGTTGCTGAAGGAGACATGTACGTGTACTGCAACGTGCTTGTAAAGATTATTCTCCATGTTCTACATTTATTTATATAAGTATGTGAATAACTTTAGATCATTTTCAGTTTTGTACGTCATATACCTTGTAATCTATGGGCGCGCTGATGTACGTGTGTGTGTGTAAAGCCCTGTTTGGCTGGGTGTTAGTATTATCGTCGGTGTATATCTGTATTTTTGTTCTTTTGCTATTTCTTCGAGTAATTTTTGTAAGGCCTTCTTCCTGACAATGATCCAGACAATGTTGGTTGTCATATCTGCATGCAATTTAGTTACAGCGTTAATATGCATGCTTTATTTACGTTACGTCGGTGTATATATCGTAGTTATATTAAATTTAGTTTGATTCTACTGTATTATAGCTTCAGGGCGAGAGAAAAAGAAACTCGGAAAACTTTTCACCGTCGTCTTAAGCCCTCATTCATAATCATATATGTTATTATTGTCTGTTCAAAGGCGTGTTGGATGTTAAAACTAATGTACAAATGCGTTCGTATGTATCTATATACGCATAAAGATTTTCTTCACCTCACATATATTACACACATTCACACACATATAGTACACATATTCTTGCATGATTGTTCAATCATGTTACAGGATACTTTTTTTTATTATTCCTAGCGTATAAGAAAGAAGTGTATTAAAGGATGTCATCCATCCATACGTCCGTATCTTCCTGTCTTTTTCTTCTATCTTTTTACAAGCCAATCCAACATATATATTAGAAAAAAACATTTGCAGATAACAGGGTAATGGTTTACAATTTGTATGCAACACGGACATGCATAGTACCTGTGCATACAAGCAAGGTGCAATGTATTTATGTTTGTATTTTAGTTATACTACTTGTTTTTTGTGTACAAGTAGTGTGATAAGGGAAATGAAGTAAAGTTGAATGATAAAAAATTAATGATCCTTGTGTCAAGTGAACATTGTGAAGTAAAAGAAACGGTTTGTAAATATTCTCATAGTTTGTTACTTATCAAGCGTTTTGTCTTGTTTAGCATCAATTATAATGCTTAGAGTAGATAGACACATCACGGTACATGTGTTCATCGTTTGCTGATTCACTCTGAATTTGATTAAAGTGTGATGCATTTTGCTAACAATGCAAAAATTACATGAATTTTTTTTACCTAGTTGATGTTTTCTATTAGTGTAGGGGAGATAACACTGTTTCTATCATGTGTCACACAGGTTATGGGGAACTTCACGCATGGATGAATTTCGATTAAGTTAAAGGTAAAATTAATAGGAGTTTGTATTGACTGATATGGTCATATATATCTATAAGTAGTTATTGATTCATTTCCAATGGCTTAAAAGCAAGAGCACCTGTGAGTACTGTTATGACATTCAAAATTATCTATTTACAAGTAGACTAGACAGTTCTATGAACATTGTTTATAATTTTGTATGTAGTAGTTTATGTTTTGTAGGTTATATATATTTTTCAAAAATATGAGTTTGAGTAGGTGGTGGATTTCTAAATGATCTCACGGACTTTGAGGTAACTTTCCATTTATATGAATTCGAATATGTCGATGTTTTTTGTCTCACTATTTATTTGTGCTTTTGCTAGCTGAGCGCTTTGTTTGCTGCTTTTATCTTTTATCCAGTACAAGTTGATGTGAAATACTTTGTCAGTTTTCTAACTTTCTCGAGAAATTAAGTCTCATGTGATGAGACTGTGTGCATGGAATTGTTGTTTTTCTCTTCTTCTCCGAAGGCTCCCACGCTTATTTTGTTTGCATGTAAAAAATGAATCGATAAGTTTTAGGTGTATGTTTTATTGGACGGTGGTGAAGTTAAAGTGCTGGTTATGACTTTTATTTGATCATTTAAGAAAATATTTATTCAATCATTTAACATTTTATTGGGCGTATGATAAAGATAGACTTACAAGCGGTGTTATCATCCAAAGTCACTGTCACAATATTGTTGATCCTCGCTAATACCTCAGTAAACTACCTAAGAACTTGTACCGCATCTCACTGTTTAAATATTGGATAGTCACTAATTATTTGACAAGAGGTCATGATGAAAGGCGGTTGGCTTTGTTCGGCGGGATTATTGTTGTGGGGTATGATAAGTTGAGCATATACATATTGAATAGAGCTTATTTTGCTCACGTATGTTGAAGTATTTGTGTTATTTGTTGTTACTTATAAAGAAGTTGATGAAATCCGTCATTCTTCTTGTTTTTCTGACTATTCCCATCTGGCTTTTTGACTTATTGTCTGACTGACTGAATGTCTTCTTCATATGCTCTGACGTCTGAACTCATCAATCATATCTGTCGGTGAGGTTATGAGAAGCCAACTTATTGGATGGAGGAAATTTTAATTGGGGAAGGACTAACTAAGTTATAACCAACTTTATTAGATGCAATTAAGAAAGGTGCAGTGCAAAAGTTGCATCAATCCATTAAATCTACGTCTGTCTATTAGAATGTATGAGCATATTAACAAGAGCGCCTTAATTCATATGAAACATGGGTTGTTGTAGAGCACAAAGCACACGCTGCTCAGTTTAATCATAAATATCGACAGGTACGTGTGCTTTGTTTGTCGTTCACGGGAAGTGGTTTTATGTATGTACCGGCGGATGTCTAAACAATGCCATTTATTGCCATAGTCTGTGGTGATAGCTACGCGATGCCTTGTAAACTGCCTATAATTATATTTAAATGTACCGATAAGCTTTTTCACCAATAATAAAATTAAAGTTTACAACCGTATGCGTTATTTTTGTCACAATTTTTTATTAAATTGGATTTATATTACAGGGGTTGAAACAAACAGAATTTCTGGTAACCATTTACTCTCACATGTACATACAGTTAAAATTGAAACATTATGCATGTTTATGAACAAATCTCTGTGTACTTTTGTAAGTTGGGTTACATTATTAACCCTACTGTTGCACTGAGGCGTGGAAATATTTTTGTAGAATTATTAAGGAGATTTTATTCCTTTCTCAACTAATACAGTTTAACATAATTATTACTTTTAAAGAAAAAGAATTACAACTCCTGGGTAAATTTGAATCTTCTTGGAAACTTCAGAGTTGTAGTGTATAGGATCCAGTATTAATATTAAGTGCTTCCAGTGTTTTCATTCGGACAGATTGTCTACACGAGTGTAGCGATGTATTTCCTGGGCACATATCTCCGAGGCGTTTCGAGTGGAAAAAACAGGTTTTCATTACTGTACTATATCCTGAAAGCTCATGTATGCAGTATGCATTTACATTTTTGTGAGTGTTAACTGAAATGAACTCTGGCCATGTGTGTGTTAGCGAGAGAGAATTAGTTTAATAGTTAAAGTGGAGAGTAACAAATAAATTATACTTCGTTGTGTTGTACGTATCTCCCTCTTTCTCACTTTAATTTGGTCTTCTTGTATTTATATTAGCACTGATTAACTTTTTAACGTACTGGGATTATTGCTAATGAAGCGTAAAATGTAATTTATTTACCCTTAACAGATTGTAAATTAATTTTTTCTTGCGTGGGACTTCAAACTTTTTTTTCTGTTTTAGTTCCTTGTACTTTGATACAACAGGCAACCTTAGATAAAATTCAAACTTTTGACTGAAAATCCTGATAGTGTGAAACGAACCCAGTCTTGAATGTATCCAGTTTGAATGCAATTCCGGTGTCCCGTATCTGGTTGTGCTTCTACTAAATTACCCATCTTTAACAATCACCGTGTGGCACTCGGAAAGTTTATTGAAATTGTTAAGGCGTATTTAAGATGGTGTGAGGCGGATAATTTAAATTACATACTTGCACACTTGACTCTTCTAATAAACGTGTGTCTACTAATGTATGTAACCCATTAATAAAGAGAAGTAAAGTGGAAAAACTTTTTTTCTACAAAAGTTTACCTCATCTCAATTATTCTTTAGTTACTCTAGCTAGGCAGACACTGAACTGCAAACTCATAATAATATGTATTTATACATACTCTCATGCAACAGTAAACATTAGATCAGAAAACTCACAAGTCGACACGGCTGTATCTGTGTGTGTCGTGTGTGTTCTATGAAGGAGACTTGTCTCATGTAGGGATTTGCATTATCTTCGGGAACTTAAACGTCTTATAATTAATTTTTTAATACATCCACTAAAGCTGTAGCTTAATCTTATATGCTACTATAATAGATGTAGAACATATGTTTAGTAAATCTTAATTTTTTGATACAAGTTACGTTTTGTGTAGGTATTGTTTTTGGTCCATGAGTTTTATTGCATGTATGAGACTCTGATAAAGAAAAGAAGACTTGTTTTTATGTTGGTGGCAGTGGTGTAGGTAGGTAGGTAGCTGTGTGACTCTGACTTGGTTTTTATTGGTATGAGCTCATTTTATGCTCCTAATATACACCATCCACTATCATGTATCTAATGTTTGTGTTTAGTCTACTAAAGGATATGTACATATGTGAACATGAGAGATTAATTCCGGATTATGTATGTTTTATACTTGGATATATAGTAGGGTACTAGTAGGTAAGTTTGCTGGTAACCTCCATCATTCATGCATGCATATCCTGTGCAACCAAGTCAGTCTTGAAGCTTATCTCACGTTTATTTTGACAGGTCGAGACCATTCGTAGATTTTCGTTGTTGGGTCTCTCTCTCTCTCTCACTTCTTCCTCTCTATGCCTTTGAAGTAAGAAGTGTTGTAGGTAGAGTGCAAGTTTAAAAGTTTTTAAGTTGTAAGTACATAAAAATTCATCATGTGTGCGCGAAGCATGGAACATTCAGTCGTCCGACCGAATATATAAAAGCCGAATGGGAAAAAACTTCTTTGAAGGAAAAGATATGCTACACATAGTAAGGACAAGCTTATATTATTGTATGCTCAAACTTTATGAGCTTTAGTGGCGTTGGAAGAAACTTGTCTGTCTGTCTCTAGTCTCTATAGGTAAATTGCTTGGAAGGAATATCTCCAAAAAAAATTGATACCTTCCGGGGTGTTATGTTTAAAAGTTTGCAACTGTTACTCATTTTCATGTTTGCTTATCATTGTATTATTACTCATCTTTAATTTGCCTATCGAAGTTTAAAGCTCATCCTTTCATTAAAATCAACTGATATTACTAATTGGGGTAACCCATGTGGGCAAATGCACTCGGTTTATTATCGAATTACAGTTATATATAATATACTTATATATACTAATACTACTGCAGAAACTAGCTGACTTTGTAATGTTGTTTTAAATTGTATTTTGTGCAAGTTAAGGGGACTGTAAGATTTTCGGGATCCCAGTAAAAGTTTCTTGTTTTATTGCTCTGTTTTTTCTTCCACCGAAAACAACGCATACACAGATATATACAGCCATAGAAATGTATTTAAGTGTTCACTTTGCGATTTGTTGTGTTGTGTATGTAATGCAAAGTATAGAGTTGAAACTTGAAACATTTACCGGACTATGATGAGAGAGTTCAAAAGTAATATTCTTTTATGATGTTCTAGTACAGAGACAATGGTACCGGAGTAAGTACAAATATAAAGGGGGTGCAGCAGCTCCTATTTTTTAATACATTTTCTGCTGGACTAGGAATTTAAAAATACACTTTTTTCGAGAAGCACCCGCCCACAAATCTCTTACCCTCTATCTCTCTCACTCATTTACTTGCAATTACCTGTGTATCAGGCAATTGTCAGTCGTCATCATGCTTGTTGCTTAGTTCACTGTTGCTACTTCTTGCTTAACGCTTTCGTCGATGATATTAACATGGAGCATGTGAGGTTGCCCAGTCAGTGAATTTGAGCTTACTAATTTTCAACTGTTGTGTTCATATAACAGAACAATAAAACTAATCAAGTATTCCCTGATTTTTGAGTTAATTTGATGATTAAATGAATACATTACACAGAAGTAAATTCTCTACTTCATTTACTACTCCGTTGAAGCTGTTTTAACGATGAGAGTTGATCATGATTGTCACACCTACCAGGAGCTTCTGTACTTGAAACTTGAGAATCATTTCTACGGTTTTTACGTGCTCGTTAGTGGTCATTTTTTGCTGTGATCAACTATCATGCTGTCAGCATGTAGAGTACTGGAGTTCATATCTTTGGAAGGAATTGACTTTGCCATGCCATGAGTATCACCAAATTACTATCTACTCTACTCAATAGCTTCTGCAAATTCAAAACTTTTGGGTTGTTTGTGCGTCACCAATATCCTGCTAAGCTTCCTGAATCGAACTTGTTAAGAAGAAAAGCTGATAAGTGATTATCTCAATTATAAATTAAAAGGGAAATTTTCTAAATTTAACTACCAGGTATCACAAATAAGGTCGTGGTGTACGAGTGACTAATACGTTGGTAGTGGTTATAAGCCACCGAACTGTAACTCATTGAAGTATGAACTGATGGTATTATAAATTTATGGTTTGGAGCTGTCAGAAATGATCATATTATTAGGTCTCCTGACATTCGATATTGATACTTATGCTTAGGTCGTTGAATCTGTTATGCCATTCAGGTGAAGTGAATCAGAAGATGCACATATGCGCTAGAGATAACCACAGACAGAAGAATTAGAAGTAGGTAGGACCTCATCCTGCCTGTCCTAGGGAATAATTTCTGAATAATTGCAGATGTACATCACCGGGGCTTCGTATGTATCTACATTTTTTCGAGTAGAGAAACCAGTATATATGTATTTGTTTAATGCAAAGTACTAGCACCCGCACCTATTTACATTATATACTTCACTACTTAAGGTCGTATATGCACGGCTTATGAATTGAAGTAACAAAATATAATGTATTCGGGTTTAGTTGTTGTTACCCTCGCCACTACCACTTGCGCGTGTTTTCCACTGAAGTAGAAAATGCGGTAGCAGTAAAATGTATCTCTCTGAAAGTACTGTATTAAGGGAAATATTTGTAATAAATTTGAAGCGACAGTCGGTTTGGCCTACAAAAGTACAAACCGAAGACAGATGTTGGTTTTATGCATGCGTTTCTGTTTCATTTAATGATATGGTTACTATTTAAACCTAAGTATGTACGTGTTAAAATCGTGTGGTCATATATGGTTGGTAGAACACCTTGAAACTTCAACATTTATAATGTTCGTATACAAGATCCAACTCCAAGGGAAGATTAAGGGTATTATTTATACACATATAATGAGATAGAAGTTCCTAAAGCGAATCATAGCTATTTAAACTGAAATAATTTGAAATAATACGTCGATAAGGATTACCTGTAATGTACTTGGACTGGAGAGGAGGATCATGAAGGATCGGATTTACCTACCTTGAAGCTATCGTGATCAAGTGTAGTAGAGTTTCCTTTTGGGGGAATACCTGGAGGAAGATGATGATTATACGGAGCAGTAATAATAATAGCAATGAAACATAGGCCAGACCTAAAGTTAAAAGGGTTAACGTAGGGTAAGTAAGCAGTAACACATCTCGTATCATCATCATAATCGTCGGTCACTTGCCGAACGAACGACCGATTCTTTTTTTTTACTCTTATTCATATACTATATTGTTCGCTCGTTTGCTCTCTGTAATAGTAATTATTTTCTTTACCTTTTCTTCCTCTTTTTTCATCCGCCCGTCCTCGGTACCATTAGATTTCATTCGTGTGTCGGAGGTTTTACCGGCTTATGCAGGCAGGCTGCAGTGTCTGTGTTGGTTCATGGAGGAGGAAATTTCGGTTTTCTAGGAAGAGTATTATTTTATGCACGCAGAAGATACAGAACGTGTACGTACTAGTCCTATTTAAGCACCGTTTACGTTTTTGAATTTCCCTATGCACACATAGAATGCACGGACTTTGAATGTCCAGGAAAGTAGTGAGTATTTTTTTTCGCCTGAGACTTTTTCCCTTAGGTTGTTGAAGGCGCCTGGGTTGGACCCTTTCGTTCGGCCTTGTCTCACAACAAATGATCAGTCACACCTACCTTGTTTCTGTCACCAGCTACAGAAAGGGAGACTTTTTTCACTTTGCCGACGGTCCATGCGACCATCATCTTCTATGTACCTATATATTCGTTTTTAGTTTATCGACTCTGTACCTTCTTCTTCTGGTGTACCTACCTATATAGTCTCTCGTGCCTTCGTTATCGAATACATGGTCTTTTCAGGTACGGCTAAATATTACTGGGTGGTATGTACACTTTGAATAGAGTAGTTGTTGTACCCCGCCGGATTACGATGGCTATACTAATGGATACATACTACTCCTTTGGTTACTGCTGACAATCTAGAATGGATTTTATTTTCTTGTTGAATGTGCGTATCATACCAAAAGGTAGTCGTTTTGCGGTAATGCTCACCGCAGGGTTTCCATTACAATAGGAGAACATTTTTATTTGAGCCATATTTATTGTCCTTCAACATGCTTGTTGAATGAAACCATATTTTAACAGTAGCCTAGTGAGGTTCTACATTTTGGTCATTGACAAAGATTAGCTGTCCATCCGTGTGTCGTATATGAAGATTGAAAGTTTTATTTGGTTGCCATTAGTATGTATATGTATGTTATTTTTTAGTATTCGGGTATTATCATTATTATTAGCAATCTATGTTCCATAACCGACAGTTTATGTTGTGGGTGGTGATGTGTGGCGGCAGTAGTAACGCTATATATATACACACACATACTAGTTCTAGGCATTTACTACTTACCGAGCAACTTTCTACGAAAACAATTAACTAATTTGGTCATAAAAAGTGCTTACTATAGTTTTGTTGAATGATTTTTTATTCGCTTGCGAAATCGCGTGTGTTGTTACACAATGAAATGGTTTACACACTTGAGACTCATCCTTTAATGAGTTTTTCGCTGTTGTTGCTGGTGTCACGGGAAGTTGTGGCGCCGAAATGTTTGTTTATTATTATTATTATTTGAGTCCTTTATAATTGAAGCAGTAAAAGGTACAGTAAAATGTAACAATGTATTGTGTGCTTAACTGCGTAAACGTATGTATTTTTAACCATTAACATTTTATAACCCGTTTAAGCTCCTTTGGGGGCAAACTAGTGGCTAAACATCGATAATATTATGTGTTTAGCACATTTTACTGTTAAACCCAAATACTTGCATGTACCAATGGCTATCTTTCACCGAGGGGCATAATGTCACATACCTGGAAGAGATTCCATCTATCTTGATGGCATCCAGATTTTCAGCATTATAATGTATTCTGAAAAGCCTGAGGGTGTGTTAACAATGGCTATTAAATTGGCAATAATTTATATCATTGACTGAATTAATTTAATGTATTCATTCTGATATTTTAATACTTTGTTTTACCAGTTGCAAGACACAATATTTCGATGTTTGTTGTTGGTGAACTTGAAAATGGATCATTATGTTTAGGAAAGAAGCTATGTGTACTTTTGAGTTCGCAGTTAGTTTTGTGTTATGATAGTCAAGATGTTATCGTTGCCAGTGTACATCGTTCAAGATGGACTGAATTTAATGCTTGGTATTTAGTTAGTACTACTAGATAAATGCAATTCTAAATTCACAGACATTGATGTGTTGAAGTTTTTGTGTAAGTGTTGAACTGAATCGACTTTTGTGAGGGAGAGAGAGAGAGAGAGAGAGCAACGAGACCGGACTGAGAGTTTTGAAGCTCATCAGAGGATGTTACGATCATCGAAAGGGAAGCAACCCGCCCAGGCGCCGTTTTACTTTTTTCCTCGAGGGCTTTTACGACCATCCTAATGAAGCTGTGAAAAAGTCCCACTTGAAAATATGGTTTCCGCTACGACCCCACTCCGCCGTCACATGTAGTATAGTAGTGTACAACCACATATATAGATACGTCATATTTATCTGTTCCCGGCTTATGAGAAGAAGAGCAAGCTAGTTCACTCATACGATGCTTTTGTAGTACGGAGAAAAAAGTCCTCTCCCAAGTGAACTTCATTTGAAGATGATAATAAAATACATGGACGCAATATCATATGACGCAAATGAATGGGTTTCTCTCTGACTAGAAATAAGCACAGCAACACTTTTGTATGTTGTTGTGTATACTGCTTTTTACTGCGTGTACTTATGTTGGTACGCTATCTCCAAGAAGGAAAGAAAAAATTAGAAGAGGATGATAATCGTCAGAAAATTTTGCTTCCTTGAGAACTCGATTTGCAACGTGGGTGCTTAGGAAATTATTATAGGATCACAATTACATATATATGAATATTCCAAGTTTCATATTTTCCTTCACTTGGTGGGTTGGTTAAATTTGCTGTCGAGCTGAATATGACACATAGTAAGTAGTCATGCAGTGAACCGAAAATCTAGGGTCGCTGAAAAGTTAATACTGAAATGATTCACAGGAGTTATGATTTCTATTATGCCGCGTATTTCAAGAATATAGGTAACATAAGTCTTAAGCCTCACTGCAGGAGGTACGTTATACATTTGTAATTCGGACATCAGCATGTATTTAGCGTGTATGTACTTATGTTTAAGTTTTTCTGGGAGCAGGGCAAAAGCTTGAAAGTTAATTACAATGACATGTGTTCAGGATGCTGTCCATATACTCCGTGGCAAGTTTGAAAAAGCATGCATTCATTGAAAAAAAGTCATCCAATTCCCACTTGACTGAAGTTTTACCAAGGAAACTTGATGAAGTGATAATGAAATCCTCGTTTTACTAAATGGACATTCGCTATGTGTTGAACAAATTGCCTTCCTCTTTTATTTCCTCTTTATACGCGTCGGAACTTCCCTTGAGATGGTAGATTCATGCCTTTCTATATATGTACCTATGTATGTGTGTTTTTTTACATTGTCCCTAGTTTAGCTAGTCGCTTGAATTCGTCCAATTTTCGGTCATCATAAGCAGATACACATGGTTATATCAGGGAGGGTTAAGATAAATCGTCGTTTAGGTAAAGCGGATCATATGTACCTGTGTGTCGGTGTGGTTTTTACACTTGTAGTGTAGTACAATAATACTCGAAGCAAAAACTAAACTCCCTTACTATCTTTATACAATAAGGTGAGTAGATTTTGTGAGAGCTAACAATAATGAGTGTGACCACCTAGTTGTGTTTTGTAGTAGAAGGCCTGTGACGGCAATCAGTGCCACCGATAACCACTGAATTCCCACCATGGTGCGTACAACATATATATCACCACAGGCACTGGAGTTATTTACTGCAGTTACCTACGACGCTTTTGTTCGTGTTTTTATACAGTTAGGACCCGTATAAAAAAACCTACTGAAAGCTACTATGTATGTATATGTACGCTCAGTCATAAGCTTAGGCAATTTTATTAATGTGTGTAAGAACGAACTGTATTGATCAATTTTGAAATTTTAGTCTGCTCCACAACTGTACTGTAATAAGTATAATTGCTGATAGGCTTTCTTAATGTCTACAATTGCATGTGAAAATCTAATATATTTAAGACATCATGTGTTTATTTGTCAAAGCAAATGCTAATTAGTTATGAAATCATGCGTACCTATATGTGCAGCTGGTAGAGGTGATAACTAGTACACAACATATCGAGTGAGCAGTATTATAAACTATCATGCACTTACATTTTATAAACTACACTGCATCAACCCCTTCTACACTACAATACGCTGCTGGAGTTTTATTAAATATCATATGTGGATTTTAGCATAAAACATATGGTCAGTGTACTCGTTTAATTATATAATACTGACGCTGTATGGTTAGTGATATAAATATGTATGTGTGTATTGAAGCGGATAGTAGCGTAACTCAGTAGCACTGGAGATAAGCCCTGCTGGAATGCGCTGTGCATTTAATACGGTGTGATTACAAGTGAGATTGTAATCTAAAACTATTAAATACTATTAAGTAGTATAAAAAGCAAGCAAATTAAAGCGTTATGTTCCATTCAAATAGAGCGTTATTGTCGGAAATCCAGTTATTTGCACATTGAGTACTTAGCAATTATTTCATATATATATAGGGCGTATGTATCTTGTGTAGTAGTAAAACTACCGTGTAATTATATGAAGCATTAGGTCGATGGTGGTTGTTGTTTGGTAGTTGAGGATTGACAAGTGTATGCGTAGACTTGTTTGTACCTACTACACATTTGTGTATACATAAGGAGGAGAATAAGGGCTAAATTAAAATGTTCATCCATAATAGTATGGTCTTGTAATTTATAAATACATTGTAGTTTCTGCTCACAGTGTGATAATGTTATGGAAAACTTTAAAGCACGCACGCATGCATAAGAACATAATATATGTGTTTGTGAGCATATAAAAGAAACTAATTGCATGGCTTTGATACTAAAATCTGTAATTTTAGTCACCCACTTATAAACATAAATTTCTCATATAGTGTATTTTCACTTTTTTGGAAATGGGCGGTAAAACTTACGTCTTAAAATATATTTGTCTGGTTTTATGTATACACTAATGCACTACAAAAGTGAGTAGTGCCGGTGTAAAAGATTAATTGGACTAAATTTTAATATTTTATACCTATGGTTTCAATTTAGATCAAACATGAGATTATTTTGCATAATGTAATTTTGTTTACTGGACGGACTAGAATATGTACAAGGTCGTTGTGTATTCTGGAAAAAATGTTTTTTTTATATGAATGAAGGATAATTAAATAGAATGGATTCGTCATCACGTTGTAAGATTGCTGCGTATAGTAATTAAACACTCACGTGCTAAAAGGTTAATTATTTGTCAGTAACTCTAAACCATGGCTCTGCTCTGTCATTCTCACGATAATTCGTATTATTAGTGAAAAAATACTGTTTAAACCTGTTAAGTTTTACTCATGTAATTAAGCTGTACGGTCAGTGATGGATTTATGCTGCTGTAAGCATTCTAATAATCATTTTTATCACATATTCCAACACCTTTGCTTAATATGCCTATAATAATGTGGATGAAGACAATGGGTATCGTTCCTGAAACTGCACTGTTTTGCATTATAAATTCGCATACAGCTAATTGTACACGCGTACATAATGCTTTACTGCAACGAAGGCTTAATCGTATAAAACTCACTGGGATACATAAATAATAAAAGCATATAGTAAATCCTCATGTAATATACTTTTGCCAACATGGATTAAAGTTACATCTGGGTTAAAATCTTTACTGATGTTATTGCAGAATCTACAAAATTGAGGGAATCAAGAAGTAAAACATTCAGGATTGTTAGTATAGAGGTAATATCTGTATAGATATTCTTGGCAATTATATTATTATTGGTTGCAATTTTGCTAGTTAAGAATGATATTGCCGGGGTGGTGTTTGCTGTATAGTTTATTTTCAAATATAATTGTACACCAAAATCATGAAGTTACGGTGTTTAACTTGCTGATAAATGATGATTGTGCGAAGGTGCATCTGTTCATTTTTTCTCGCCA
Source organism: Lipothrix lubbocki (assembly GCA_034696945.1). Classification (NCBI taxonomy): domain Eukaryota; kingdom Metazoa; phylum Arthropoda; class Collembola; order Symphypleona; family Sminthuridae; genus Lipothrix; species Lipothrix lubbocki. The sequence goes on from JAQGAK010000341.1 coordinate 63,397, forward strand.
CCGCACTTGGCTGCTCTTAACTTTGGTTGAAAGATTTTTTACTTGGAATATGTTTCCAACTGCGTGATACCTTATGTCCATTAGTGTTTAAAGGTCTTTTTGGACAATTGTTATTACTTGGGACTATATAGAAAAGGAGAAGATGAGGCAGGAATACCGTCTCATGTGTAATAAAAAATAAAGTTACATATGTATGTATGAGTGATTTTGAAATGAAATTTGTTGCTTCACATATTTCTGTATGTAGGTATTGTTTTTTGAGGCTACTTCAGCTCTGTAGTATGATAGGATCAGAAGACTTGGTTCATGCGGAAAGATGACAAGAGATCTTGTTCAGTAGTTATGGGCTAGATATTCTTGTTCTTCTCTTCTGTTGCTGGTGTGTAGAAGCTTTGAAATTATACGGTCGTAAATGAGCTACTAGTAATATCAGATTGTACATATGGAGGTGAAGAATTTAGATACGAATTACGATAAAGAGTTATTGGCAGTACTGCTGTATTCCTTGTGGATGAGCATGTCTCATCTATAGGCAAATAGACATTACAGTGCAAGTTTATGTGTACGACTGAAGAGTATGAGTAAGCAAGAAGAGATTTGAATGATTTCATGTTATCATCATGGTTGAAACTGAATGTGTGTATAAGTTTAGGATGTCGGTGATTGTCAATTTCAGTGTCAATTAAAATTACAATCAGAAACTACAAACGAATTTGAGAGACAAAGAATGTATGTAGAAGTATATTTTAGTTGATGAAATTGGCAAGCAGGAAACAAATGGGAGAGGATGGATGGATGATGGGGAGAGTCTCTATATTACAAAGAATTGAGTTTGGCTGACTGACTGATGACTGACGACTGACTAGTCCATCCTCATCTTTCTTTCCGCTATGTCGATCTTCAGGGAAACAATTTGCTGGTGGAGGCGCCTTGGTTTGGTCATCACAAGTCTCGCTTTGTTGGTCGAGCGTACCTTCCTGCGTACCTTGCCTAAAGGTCAAGTCCGACGTCACTATGTGCTTTATTTATGATGCCGCACCTTTCCATCCGTTAGATCCCTTTTGTTTCATTTATTGCTTGTGTTCTTCTATATATGTGTAATGTATGTATGTATATATACTTTGTGCCCTCACATGCATTTACGCATGAAGACAAATGCATACAAACGAGGGAGACAAAATTTCCAGTGCAATAAATACTCCCACTAATTCAGGTAGAAGCGTAATGTTCCTATCCATCTAGCAGTTCACAACTTCTGTACCCACTTCTTTGCCAGATTCAAACCCAGCAAGCTTAAAGATTCACCATGTGATCTTTAGTACGCAGAAAATGTTCCCTTTAAACAAGGTGTAAATACGGAGCTTACACTTGTTTTAGCTTGTTATTTGAGTATGCGTGGTTGACAATAATAGCTCTTTTTACACCCTCTTAACATCTTTTGAGTTTAAGATCTCTGCGATACACTATCTCTTACATTCCAATACATAACGTGCGTCAGTCTTGGTATGTATTTGTTTTGTAACAAAGAGATTGTGATGCTATATTTGTTAAAGTTTTAATTATCATGTGGACAATTTTAAGTTCACTGTCGCTTTTCGCCTAACAGTGGTGTTGTACTTACAGTTGTTGTTGATGTTGTTGTTATATTATGAGAAAAGTGAGGTAAAAGTAGTGAAAAACGTAAGCTGAAGGCTTGTGGGACGGGTGGTTCACGGTTGAACAATTTTACGGTGCAACTTTATCAATGGACAGTCTCAGTCATCAAGGTTGCAATCATTCTTGTAGATATTTAGTATTTCGTATACTTATAAAGCAAGTAATATGAGTTAGTGTATCTATGTAGAATATATTTTCAATGGTCACCACAGTTTTGTCAGCCACATTCTATGGATTTCAATTTTTACCACGCAGCTGTTTTGCATTACGGGCTCCATTACGTGCCATATGCCTCTGTCTACATGTACTCTGCGGTGTGTCTATGTTTATGTATGTATGGCAGTATCAACTTATTACTTGACACAGTGGTCAAGTTTTGCAGATTGATGAGGAAAGGCTCGTGTTATGTGTTATACATGAAGTCCATGTATAAACTGCTGTATATGCTTCCTCCGAATGCCATTAATAGTGGTACATATGGTTGAAATGTGGTGAATTGGAATGTCATGTTGTAAAAAGTGTACTTATTTTAGGTATAGTACCTACCTTCTTATATAGATAATCTAATATAGGTAACCATAATTTTTTGGAGATTTCGTTTTCTATACAAGGTACTTGGTTGTATTGTTCACACGAGTAGCCATGGCTCCATCATATGTACAATAACGTAGTTCTATTTTCTGTGGTATTGTGGACATGCATAATTACTTGAATGGGAAATACATACACATGCATTCAAGTTTTGAACCAAGGCTTGCTAACCAGTGTTCCAACATTTAACGATTTTGAAGGACGCACGCAATCCCAATGACATGCTTTTAGATGGAAATTTTCAATACTACTATAGGTCGCATATGCACGTGAAAGAGAACCATGTCGTTGGTTGCATTTTGAAACTGTTCGCAGTTTGCTTCAAGTTATGAATAAATATTAGAAAATCTAGTGTAAAAAATGAGTATGAAGATCAATGAAGACCTTTATAAGCAGTACAGATATGTACATATGCATATTTGTTGGAGATATCGATACGGTTTATTTAAATATACTAGGTGAGGTTTTAAGATGAATAGGATGTTGAAGAGTTTGTCAATTGTAAAATTTAAAAAAAATGGTTTGCATCGATTTGAATTAATATATGCGTGCAAAAATCGTAATTTGTTCGTGGATACAATGTAGATAATGTGAGTTTGTAATGGGAAGATTGTATGAATGTGAATATAAAAGCATTGATAACGTAGTGTAACTCTGTTGTTGTTTTCGTTTCCCTACAGGTAAAGATTTGGTTCCAAAACCGGCGGAGCAAGTACAAGAAGTTGATGAAAGCGGCCCAGGCGCAGACCTCAGCGGGATCCAACCAACCGCCCACCCAACAGCAAGAGAATTCTAATGAAACCATGAGCCCACAACCACCTGATTCTTTCCCGTCTCAACCTGGTGACCTCAGTCCGCCTCCTAATCCCAGCAACCCGTCTCAGGTGAATATCTTTTGACCTCATCATCAAATCATTTATTCATCTCTTACTCACTAATACAATCGCAATTTCATAGTTATACATACTAGATGCACTCAACTACATTAAGTTGCTTCAGATACTATTATAGAGACTCATGATGTAATTTTTGTTTCTGTCCGCAACTATCTCCCCCAGTTCTAGTAAATGCTCAATCTAAGCCAAAGTACGTATCTAAATATCTAATATAATGAGGAACATAGGTAAATGTGCTCAGAATCGTCAAGTACTGATACGTGTATTAAACGTAATCAAGCGTAGATATACACGTTTTAAATATCATCAAGCAAGCCTCTTTCGTATTTGTGTCACTGACAGGCGTCGGATGAAGTATCACGATTTTCATTACTTTTTTTAACCAAAAACTGTAGGGTGAAGCAATGTGTAGTAGTGACGGTAAAAGTCCTTGGTTTTCCCTCCATAATCTTTTTATGCTCAAACGCTTGGATTGAATTCCATTCTTAAGCTTTTTTTACTATCGTTTTATTTGGTAATAATAACTGCTTGTGTACGTGTGTGAAGCTATATATCGCTGTTCATTCAGCTCGCGGCAAAAACTACAGCGTATATTTCTGTCGTCATTGGCAATAAGTATCTAATGCAAGTAAACATTGATAGCCAGTTGTAAATAAGTAAAGAAAAAAGTTAGTACCCACAATAAATCTCTACTAGGTATACTCTATTTATATAAAGTTTATTAAATATATATTCACACCGAATTCTGATGTCGTTCTTACAATTTAGCATATTATACTCTCTATGGGGATTGAAAACTCTACATCCACTTGCAGTTTGTATGTTTTATAGGTTGTATTTTTCATCCACGCACATATCTGAATCACTACTGTTACAAAGAGTAAGTACCACAGTAGCTAGAACAAGCACAGGACTTGTACTCTCTAAAGTTTAAACTTTAAATACAAGGATGCTTCAAAATTCTTTTTGATTTCTAACGTGAGCCTTTCTTTTCTTGTGACACTCTGCTTACATTCACCTGCATATATATGTATAACTCAATTTCATATAAAATAGTGTCCCAATCGCGAATGTATATGGCTCAAGGTTTACTTTTCTATTTTTCATTGCATGCTGACCAGTGCCTTGCATGTCACTCCGCACACGGTTGTGAATATGTACATATGTATACGTAGTAGTAGTAGTACGCTTTTACAACTGCAAGCATATTACATGTATGTAGGTTTAGTGGTTCGCCATCTATTCTGATTGTGTTATCCTTTTAGCGTATATATATAAGTATATGCATATCTACTGTACATGCTCTTTAGGACAGTAGTGCATGTGTGTATTTGTATAGGTGGGTACATATACAGATATAGATCCCCAAGCAAAACAGTTTCAAATGTATGGCAATGCATGTATAAGTATACATATGTATAGATGTAGAATAAGACAATACGTGTCTAGCGGGTGAAGCATACAAAGTTGGGTAGCCGCTAGGTTTCTTTGCGATTTGATCGTTGAGTTCCGAGAGTTTGCATTCGAATATATTTAAGAATTTGCATAAGTTCAGTGAGTGAAGTGGCTTTTGCATTATACTAAGCGAGTCGACCCTTTTGAGTTCACGCTCTTGTGTCAGTTCAGTTTTGTATGTATATTTGTAAGTTTTTAGTTGTTGGCAACCACGTTACATATGTTGAGCTAACCGTGGTAAAGTCAAGCAATGTGAAAAGCATATATATATTGTATGACTAGGTAAAAGTGTATGACATGGCTTGTGACCAAGTGAGCCAATCGTGAGTACTTAGGTATTTATGAATATATAGGCTAGTAATAGGATTGTGCATTTTACAATTGTTTGGCATTAATGGTTGGCATGAGATACACATGTTCAAATGGATTTCACCTTTATTTTAACATTTGTACATACACCCTTCCCTAGCTCTGAAATTCGCATTCGAATGAATACCAAGCAAGCAAAAATAATTCAGAATTTTCTCCGTATTGTAAATATTGAAAAGGGAACGTTGTGGGAAATCGTTGTATAACTGGGGCTCATTTATTTTTTTATATTTAGCATTTATGTATCTGTTTACATGGGTTTTGATATTTACATTAGCTTTCTATTTATGTCTGTTTTTTCGCGAATCGTATCTGGAAGACTTTGTTTATGTCTAATTTTATTTGAATGATCGCAAGAAAAAATTAATCATGAATTAATGAGTAATTACATAAGTATTTATTATTGATCATTATTACTGCGTTGGAGTACGTCATTGACAACGTTGAAATTATATTGATTTATTACTGACACTATTTTACATACTTGTATGGTTCGAGCCCCGAAGGCAGTAGTTCTTCTATATTGCATACACATTTCAACAAGCACTATTTACACTTGCAGTCAGTTGTATACGTAATCATATGTATCTATGAAACTATATAGATCAGTGCGGCCTTTCCAATTCCGTAAAACCTATCCGTAGGGACGTGACATTCCTTATATTACACTGCTATATACGACTACTACTGTAGGCTCTGAATGTCACGTATACGTATACATACTGTGGAAAGACTTTATGGACTTGTATCCATACAATTTACTTCATCTCTGTCAATTTTTTTGCTTTTGTACTATTCACAATCAGCTCTGTAAAACCCATAATTCATGGCACATGTACACCCTTACCGCTTGTAAGAGTAAACAGCTTCACCCGGTTCCATTATTTATGAACGCACAGCGCTTTAACTTTTGGGAACACTTATATATGTACTTACACTTTAGCAACCTTGCGCTGGCTAAACGTAAACATGTATCGTACACATAATATATAAGGATTAAATATGCCTACTCGTGTGTGTCCGCGTCCATAATGGACTAATCGTGAGTACTTGCAAATACACGTGCTCCCCTGTTGGCATCCAGCCCATCCTTTTTCACTCAATGAACCAATCAATGACAATCTATATACTCAACCATAACTTGTTTTTCTACGATACAAGTTAGTACTTTTCACATAGACTAAGGCCACTAAAGGTCTCAATAAATACTAAGTCATTCCTGGAAGTTATAAACATGTACATAAAGATTAGTTTTCATTGTACTAAAACAAAGACAATGGTATCGATAAACATGTGCAACATACCTACATACTTTCATTTTCCATTCTGGTTTAAAATTACGTTTTACAAATGCAGTATATACTCCACTAATACATATATGCGCTTCCCGTTGAAATGACGAATAGGTATCACTTTTCCTAATATTGCGTGCATAGTAGTATATTTGAAAAAATTTGCGGTGACGTTCTGCTGTCAAGGGTGCTTGCATTGTTCTTGTTGATTGTGTATGTTTGTTTGTTGTTCTCTCTTTAATGGTTTAGTGTATAGCTAATTCGTTTATATCTAAAGGATATTTCTTGTTTCACGGGCTAGCCTTCATGTGTTCATAGGATCTGTATAATACAGGGTGGTAGGTACACATTTCTGATTGACATTAATGCCGTTCTCAACATTTTATGTTTGTTTAAAGCATTTTTTCGTTAATACCTTTGCCCATACTTGGGTCCTGATAATGTTAAACATACACAGCATCAGTTTTTTCATGAATATAGGTTGCTTAGTTTGGGATTGGCTTGTATGCATTATTTTATAGTTTATAATGTTTGGGAGCATAGCCACGTTTTTCAATTCTGTTGTAACAAGTAACAACATGAAATTAGATTGATCGCATATGGCTTACTCAAAAAGTGAAGTGTAACTTAGAGGTGGAAATTTATGTTCCAAGCTAACTTTAAACTTATTCGTTTTTACCATATTAAGATGTTAACTAAGCGTTTTGCAATTACTATATCATACTTATACACTGTTTCACATGCAAATTAAGTTATTATGTTTTTAAATATGTTTGCTCGGACGGATTCGCCATTGTGGATGAGCTTGTATGTATTTGCAATGGTTTGGGCTTGTTATTCCATGTTTTTGGCTATCAGATATATAAATTCTCCATATATATTTTTTTCTGCCCACACATGGGTATGTATAACTATAGCGGGCACACCATTTTGCTGAAATTAATACTTTTTAAGTCAGTTCACTGTATAGATAGTTGGGAGTTTGCTGACGATGGATAAGGAAACCTTCATTTGTTTGGTAATGGATGAAGTAGGAGAAGATGACTTATTTGAACAAATATTAAACGCAACGCTTTGGTTGTGAGTGAGTTGACTTTAGCTCATAGTAATTAGTTACCGCTTTGTACCTAAAAGAATGAAGGAATTAATTAAGTTGCTGTCGACAACTCCGAAGTATCTAGTAAATGAGCGGTCACGTTATATCGTTTAATGTTCACATATATTCTCTTGCATTATTGCCTTGATGGTTTTCTGGTAGAAAGCGACCATTTTAGATTACAACCAACAAGAATTAAGTCGGTATACGAGTAGGTAAATCAATTTTAAGCTCCTTTTCACAACTGTCTGATGGTTAAATCTTACCATGCTTGAGGTAAAATGAGCAAGCTCTTTCAAAAAGTAAGGAGTAGCTGTACAAAAACAAGGTATACTTTGCGGTATCTAGAAATTGCTTTTAAATTGATTCCTTATTGGTTATCTAAGCAAAAACACTAGAAAATTGATAATAGGATCACGGTTTCCATGTACGAAATCACCTCATGTGTAGTATTAGTACGAGTCTAAGATATAATAATTATTAAATTGATATTGAATCGTTACTGTATTTTTTCTGGTATTATCTTCATGAGTTATGTATTAAATGTGTCAGACAAATTCCAGAAAAGTGGACAGATGAACTAATCAGAGAAATTTTGTTGAAAATCATTTTAACACCATGAATGGGTTTATTTGTTTTTTTAGGCGAATTGTTCATCACCGGTGTCCCCTTGGGAAGTGAAGCCTCCTCACCAGGCACCCGGACCTCCTGCCCCGCATCATTCTCATCCAGGCATTCCGGTGGGTCATCAACCAGCATACCCATATCATTGGTATCACCAAGATCATTCGCTCCTTACGTAGAACTCACAATTTACAAATATAATCAAGAATTTTAAAACCAACAAAACAGTATATGTATAATGTTAAAAAAAATAATCTTACACATACATACAATGAAACAAGTTATACATACTATAATTATATGAATATGAAGTGCGTCAAAATATGAATGGTATATAGTTAGTTGTAAATGAACTACGTATGGAAAATCAGTTAAGTCTTATAAATTTATGTATATGTATAATAGTTGCTATTTAATAGTTTATATTTAGATATCTACATATATAGACTTTAATCCCAGTATACATTCCCGTGTTTGTAAAAATGGTAACAGAAGGTTGTGCATTCATTATATACATGTAATATAATTACAGATACATTCGCATGCATCATTCCACGTTATCCAATTATGTGTTGTGTGACTCTTTCTGTGCATATATGAATATACAAGTAGGTACTATACATTGTGGACTATAAATGCTAAGGTATTGTCAAAAGCGACTTCTAAGATTTAATCATCAATGTGAATAGATGAACGAAAATATTTAGAATTTTTTGGTTTATTTGCTGCTACGGCTACTACCGCGGGACAAACTGTATGAGACAAAGAATCATTGTGCATGAAAAAGGATGATTTTTAAATGGAGTATATATATTATTTACATGTACTACATATATGTAGTTTAGTTAGTATAAGACTTTAGTTATTAGACGACAGAGGAGGGGTAGCCCTTTTAGTTCCTTTATGTGCAACAGCAAAAATATATTGTTATTTCTCACACACATGATACGTATAAGGGTCATATATTTAAAGAAACAATAAGAATAATTTCGGAGTACATTCCATCTTTTACTATTTAAAGATTTTCCGAAACAAACATACGCTATACTTTTATCGTTGTATATATACTACATACATATAATGTGAACACTGGTTTTTAGCAATACATCTAACTACACACATATTCGCTTTTATCCAAAAAAAAGCAGCATGGTGTAGCTCCTATATTATCCGAGTAGACTCCTATATATTTGAAAATGTTAACACTCGTTGTCGTGGAAGTTTGTCATTTTAATTGTTGGACATTGTATACTGTTGTATCCTTATATACATATTCAATACACGAAGACACTGTAATACATATATACTATGCTAAAATTATAAAGGGTAATGCTGGAATTTTACACGTACATTAAAAAAATGGACAATTCAAACTAAATACATTATTCTCAAGTGAATCTAAATACACTGTGTACATACATAATTAGGTAGTATATGATAATTGAAAACAAGTCGGCATGCTGTCAAAGCAGACAACATAAACTTCTTAACACAACAACATATGATGATGCTACAACCACAACAGTAGTAGTAATTAAATTATGTTCACTAACTAAATTATATAATTGAATAACTAGTATACTAGAGCAATGTAATCGGTCATAGCCGTGAAGTAGTAAAAATTTTAAATTGTATTTAAGAAATATTCGATACATACACATAATGAATAATACTATACCTATACTATAATATATGCGATAAATGACGATTATATGTTTTCATTTGCTACATAGACTCAGTATTAAAGAGGAATCAAGTCCGAAGAAAAATATTTTGTTTCGTATTTCGATTACTCACTTTGTATTTTGCAAAATACGTAGTGTTATTCTACATAACTGCACTTCATATAGTTGTAATACATTCACTAAACACTCAACCATATCTGTCATCTTCCTTGAGCGGAGTCATACATAAAATAAAAGTTGGCAAAACAGTAAGATTCATGGTTACATTACAATTGCCGGAGGTCAGTGTTATTGTCGAGTATCTTCTTAAGGGCCAATAATTGAAAAATTAATTTAATTTGGATGCCTATCAGAAAGAAGAGGGCTCTATCCTGAGTCAATATAGCATGTGGTTTAAGCTCCACATTTGGACCTGAGTCTACGTATAGGTACTACAATACGATAGCATGATCACAATGGAAATTAGAGCAAGCCTATGAAACCTATAGACGGCTTGACATTATGTACATGGTAGAATATTATATACAACAGCATTTACAATTGAATTTTAATGGTATGACGTGTTCAGGTGAAGCAGGGTGGATCCTGACTTGCTATTTCCATTCTATACAGCATGACATAGCATCGTATTTTCTGTACGACCTAAAAGACGCGGTGTTCCTACTTGTAATTTTACCTTTAAAAAGTTACAGAGAGAGAGAGAGCTATCAGCTTCGCTGCCTATATGCTATTGTGTTTCTCGACTGTATTAGTCGAATTAGCTCAGTGGAATACATTTGGATCATGAGTATGTGCATATACGGACCATGACATGACTTTCGTCTAGCCTTTATTGACGAAATTTATAGTTACACATAGCCCGCCTTCTTCTTCACTTCATACCTCGCCGCTTTCATTCTGAAGTCAAATGTTTTCGGCAGCAGTGTACAAGGTAAGTTTTCTACAAGCTCTTTACCAATATGGTAGCGATAGTAGTTGCTGCCAACTCTTGAGTCTTAACTCAATTGTCATAATGTTATCAAGTGGGCGTTTCTTTGGAGTCGAAGAAAAAATTGCAAATTTAAAAAAAGTATTATTTTCAAATATACAAACCATTCCGTATTATGAAGTCTGCATGCATACCTATAGTTCCATTACTATATCTTCTACTAGACTAGAACAAGACATATAGTCTAAGTTCCATTTGTATAAATGTACATGCTGTATCTATGTATGTAAGGATTTTATGCGGATAAAATTATATGGACTATGTGAAAACATTCCTGTGTGGGAAAAATGTTGGAAACCGCCTGAATGGCACCATAATAATTATAAAGCTGGGTGAAAATAACCTCATGCTACGTGTAGTTGTTCAAAGGTAACCAGCGTCCGTACCCGCTCCTCGGAATTCTCAGCACGGTCTGGTTACTTTGATGCCTTAAAAGAGTAAAGCGCAGTTTAGGAAGCTCGAACTCTAAGGAAAAGTCCGTAGCCTAGAAGCCAGTATTATATTGGTCGGCATGGGTATCTAAATTGACAGTTTCCGATAAGAATTTATTTGTGCGTACAATTAAATTCTCAAACTTTGCTTTTCCCTATAGTACTTACGTATTTTCCCGTATGGTTTAATTATCTGCTTTCACAAAACCCTGGCGCCTAGTCTTGTTCTTCGAAACAAACGCTGATACTTTCGCGGAACAGTTGAAATGTGAACAGGGGTTATTACTTGTTAAAATTATGTTTGGTCGAGACCATCGTAAATCAGTGACTACATGCATACTGTACACATGCTCCTGTTGAATATATAGCAAAAGATGTGGTGTCTGGTACAATTAAAATTTTACCTAGTACATCTTGTCTCTCCGTATAGTATAACTTTCTCTACACTACTTATAATTAGTTGTTAAATAATTGTCGGGATCAATTTCCAGCAATTCTTCCAGTTTCAGCAGTACAGACACCCCATTTGGTTCCTCTATGTCTGAAGGGCTAATACCAGAGTTACACTGTAAATCCTATATTTTTCTATAAAAAACGTGTAGTTTGTTTGGTCATTTAATTTTTAAACTTATACTTATGTATTTAGCAAGAGTATTTAAAAATTATTACCTATATGCAATAATTACATTGAAGACTGAAATTGCTGGTTTAGAACGTTAGAATGTCCATATTATTGAATTACTTAGAATATTGAATGTTGTATTAGAAATGTCAAACAGTCGTCCCTTTTTTGTTGCTCCAGTACCTTGCTGATGACACTGCAGAGTCTAATGAATTCTGTGTTGGCACGAGTATTCTGAACTAACTAAGTTATAATGATTCGTGTATCTAAATTGTAGAACCTGGAATTTTTATTAGCAAGTTCCTTCAGGTCTGCCTGTCTGAAGTTCTTATTATTGGGATGCAAGATAAGTAGCCATGAGCATACCTCTCAGGGGTTTGATTGCGGGATTAGTTAAAACTGTGAAACAAATGGTTTTCAGTCTGATTAACCATCTGACCAGTTTTTTGTAAAACCTTCTTGTCGACTGACTTGTCGACTCATACATAGAAATTCACACGCTGGAAGCAGCGCTAAAATGCAAGAATGAGCTGTTATTATTATATACTATAACATAAACGTAAAAATTCTTGCAGAGCCCAAGAGGTCGTGATTTTAGAAAAGTCACCTTTGTATTTTCATGTTCAAAAAAGTGTTTGTGTAATGCACTAATAAGTTGAGGTCTGAGAAAGTGGATATTATAACATTGAAATACCTGCTGATCATATAATTAGAAGTAATCCGTACCAAATATGCTGGTCCATTTTTTAAATAAAGTTCACGACAAGTCGGTCTTCATTTCTTGGACATTGGCAAGTCAGAAGAAGAATGTGAGGGACGTCGGAGTTTGCAGACAACAATAGAATAAAGAGGGTTTCATCAGCACTGATGACATATACATTGTAACATCTATTTAGCACTTAAAAAGCTAATATGTTGCAGCACGAGAGAATAAGGCCTTACCCTAAAGAAAAAAAGTTATGGGTGTTGTGGGTTAATGTGGTTCTATTCAGTATTATTTTTGACTTGGTTATTGTAGGTCACACGAATGAAGTGTAATATGCCTTAACTATAAAACTGTCAGTATGATATATCCCTACGTATAGGGAACGAGGGGATGAGTAGACAGTGAAGTAAAGAGTTACAATTTTTGGCATAACAAGTATCTGATGCATCTAGATTTCTGATGGTATGAGTGACTGCTACCTGGAATAGCTGAAAGCCCTGTATATTTGGGTATGTAAGTATAATAATAAATGCAAGTATATGCGAACAGCGTTAGTAGATAATACATACATTCGTACATATATGAAATATGCAACTACAATTAATACATTTTGTACATACATGAAATACGTGCTATAAATGCAATTGTGAAGGTATGAAGGTTAGGACAGGGAAAGGGCCGTATAAAACCTTAAGGTTTTTTCGTTATATTGGTAGCAGCAACTCATTGTTCTTCTGTGGGTAGAGTTGAGTGGTTGGTGAGGGTGAGGAGCCTTCATGATATCATAAGAAGAAGTCTGATGAAACGCAGAGAGAAATGAAAATGATTGACACATGGGAGTGAACTCGGTATGACATGACATGACTGGATTTTTTTCTCTTTCCTAACTCATTCCTCTTCGTCGTCTTTCTCTGTGTTTTCTACTTCCCATTTCATTCCTCGTTTGCATGTTGATAACCTTTTTTTGAACATAGCCATACATATTCCCTGGCTAGTTACCAGGGCTTGGGTGTTTTTCATTGCGTCCATCCATATATGCTTGTTATTTGGTTCGTACAAAGTGATTAAAACTATTATTTGTGACTTTTAAATTTTTACTAACTATCTTCCTTCCCTGTCTCTCCTCTCCTCACACGGCTTTCAAGACTTGTTACTTGCAAAAAAATTTGCTGAAAGTTTAATTCCATACAAAGTCACCTTTCATTCTAACCTAATCTTGTCTTTTAATTTGGAGATAACGAATGAACAACGTATCTTGTAGGTTGCTTAAATGAAGCAGACACTTCTGTATGTATGTTTAACGCAAGCAACCCTTTACTATTCAATGTCGTCCATATAAAGTTCCTTGACCACCGGCCTGAAGAATTATTATCCTATGGAAACATTTGAAGCCTTGAAAAAATACAGAAATGAGAGTCTTCGCCCGCCAGCTACCATTCTAATTCTAATAGAGAATACATCTACAGAGCTTATCCATTTAATAATTATTATATGACGAGGCTATTGAAAGAGCTGTCCTCGTTAGGCAAAGACTTTTGGGTTTGCATGCTTCATACTGTTGAACAAAGTTCAGGGTATGAAAAAATATTAAAAATAGTTAGATATCTGAGTTTGGAAACCCCTTTATGTGATAAAAATGCTCTCCAGAGGGAATAATATCCTAATCATGCAAGCCAACGACAAACGATTCACGTCAGTCAACGGATATGAGATCTGAATGAGACCTATCGTGACCAATCCGGACTTCTCTTCCTCGTGACAACCCATATCGCAGCATACATACACATACTTAAATATACGTGCACGCGGGGAAGTATGTATGAGCAGGCCTTTAAATCTCTGTGTATGCATAGAGGTTTTAAAGCTTACAAGTAATATGAGCCATCTTCTCTAGGTTAAGCTTTGTTATTCACGTGTTTTATCCTGAATTCAATAGATCCATACTTTACAAATGAGCGTTTTTCCAAGAGGTTAGGGACAACATGAGCATGTACAGATATAAACACTTTTTTATTCCAAAAATTCAATTTACCTATTTACATACTTTAGATTCCTCCATCATCAAAAATTGATTATATTCTATCATAAGGTTCTTCCTTGGAAAGGAACATCGTTTAGAACTACCCAATCACTCATTTAAGCAGCCACGAATATACATGAGAGTTGGATTTCGGTGTGTACAAGCAGCATGAAAATACTATTTTTTTCTAAGCTAAATTAGCCCCAGTGTGACTTGTTGAAAACAACTTTCGAGTCGTAAATGGACTTGGAATAGCAACCGGCTTTTATTTCCAGCTACCTTAACCACTTGAAAATTGATTCTCCAATGGAGATTTGCTTGGGGTTTCACATCACAGACATTACAAAACAAAGTGGATACCTATATACAGATATTATAGAGCCGAACCCCCACTTTAACTAACTGGTCTCGTGGTGAAACAAAATGGTTATTTGTAAAACACATGCATTACTACATATTATACGTATTATAAACTTCAGATATTGGTAACGAGCATTACTGTTGTACGTGTATATGCATGTTTATTCCTGTTGTTAGCGTTCGCGAGTATTAAGGAAAAAGTATCTTTAAACTAGCCTCATTCAGAGGATAGATCACCAAAATATGTAGCCCCTTGAAATGCTGAGTGGAGTAATGGATGGCCAAGTCTTAAGTCAACCGAGGTGTCTCAAACCATTTGTATTTTACGGTAAATAAACTTAAATTGTTTCCGCCAGATATACTCAAAATCTATAGTATTCTTTACCGTAGGAAAGGAAAGGGTGCTATCTATGTAATAAGTTTGCATGTACTTATATAGGAACAACCATAAGGAATATCGCACTGCAAAGCGAGTTCATCCTGCATGGAAATCATACTCGCTCCTTTATAGCCAAGTTTATTAGTATAATACCAATAGCTAAAGCTGCTTTCCTTAGGATTAAAATCTGCAATGAACTATAGCACACTGCCTGCTGACCATATTCACTCTCTGTTATAAGTGTAAACATAATTAGGTACGGAAGCATGATATATATCTATGCACACCTTATGAGTGTCTACATTTCTTCATATCTCCCATTCCTATACATTAGATCTATGCAAGGATTCGAGTTAGTATAGACTGATACTCATTTATTATTGTGATAGCGCCGTTACTGCAAAATGGACTCCGATAGGAATCACAGAGAGGAGAGCATAAATCACCAAGAGCAAGACAGGCGCAAACCACTGTGAACTGTACTTCGATATGAACTTGCACTGGCTGTAATAACAAAAAAGAAACGCTTATATCATAAAAAAGAATGAGTCCAGTCAAAGCTTATACGAAGTGCATACAACTTGTATGGAAGGTAGGAAAAGGAAGCTTTGAAAGAATGAAGAAACGGAGTAATAGCTTAAATAAAGAGCAGGGTTTGTCTTGTCTGATTAAATTTTTCATGGTTGCTTGGTATGAGATTATTAATACAGAATGGATAGTTAGTATTGCGTAGAGTGTTAGTACTACATATGTATACAAGTGCAGAGCTGAGCGGATTGGATGCTGCCTGTATACTTCAGGTTGAAGTTTAACTCTTTGATCTCATTTCTGATAAGCCATTCAACTGCGACCGTGCAAAAATAATTAAATGTTTCAAGTAGTCCCATTATTCCGTTCAGGATCAGGACATGCCATGGCAGTAGCCGACCATAGTGTTGGCAGACATAGACATTACTGTTTCACTTAGCATTTAAGGAACGCACTACCATTAAATGGAGTGCTAACTTCAAAGATTATCATCTAGTTAAAAACTCTGAAAATGCTGTTCGCATTTTTGCATCGTTACACGGATACAACTTTGCCTGCTGAGAGTATCTATATATTTTAGCACATTTGTTCAATATTTCAATTCATACTTTTGTTTTGAATAACATTTAGATGCATCCATGATCATGATATTAAAAATTTGACTTCAAAGTCCAAATTACTGATTAAATGAAGACAACGGCACAAACGCTTTTTAGTACGAGAAGTAGATTTCAGAGCCAAAAAACAATCTCCAGTTTTGCTAGAATTTTCCCAGGGAATCCATAGAGAGGAGGTCCACATGTGTATGAAACGAGGCTGGAAAACGAAACTGACATTGATATTTTCCACGAATTGTCCATTCGGCCCACCTGGACTACACCAAAGTCATAATGGTACTTGGAAGAGATAAAGCATGACTGTTATTGGTTTTTACCGTAGGCGATAGCTTTTGGTTTGGATGACTTTCTTTGAGCTTGGAGAAGACTTCGGTGGGTTGTTTAATAAATAACCAGAGTGAAGTAAGGTGCGAGACCTTCCTCTTTCTTTGCCATCACCGGTCACTGTTGTCTGTTTTAAACTTCAGTGGGTTATTCTTTTGTTTTCTCATCGTCCGAACAGAACCTGTAATTACCAGCGGCTCACACAGTATTGACCAAATATGTTCTGTTTACATTTCTCGACACACTACAACTCAAGACAAACGTCGTTCTTTTCTTATCTTCTCTGTGTAGAGATGCTGATGGACAACAAATTGGGTTAGTATGAGCATTGTATTACACGTACATGTATCTACCAGCAATGTATTAAATAGAAATGAATGGTCAATATGCACATATTTAAATATACATCCATGTAACGTATAGGTAATAATTATATTAAAAATATGCGTATCTATTATATTCAAAGCAAATGAATGTACAATTACTGTGTTAAGCTAATATTATTTGTTCAAACTGCAATATATTTGGAAAAGTAATCTATGTAATTTGTGATACATGCCTGCGTACATGGGAGGAGGAAAATAGTGGATGGGGGCAAGTGATTTCAAACACTTAAGAGTGATATACATCAACATGTAAAATATCTGTTCTCTGACAAGGAAATGATTAGCTCTGTACTTCATCCATAGCTATCACATTTTGTTTGTGATAATTTATTTTGTAAAGTCCCATCTTCGCACCAAGGAGATAGTAAAGGAAACAGTAAGCAAACAAGGTGAAGTAAAATTTGGTACATTTTTCTGGGTGTTGTTCAAATTTTTAAAATGTTTTGACCATTTATGCCATGGAGAAGATATCATTCTGAGTCTGGTACAGTAACCGTTGGACATGACAGGAATAATATCTATATGTAACATAGTATATGTATATTCAACTGACATAACAAAATATATAACCTTCTTCGCTCTTCTTGATTGAGAGTAAATTACTTGTGGATCTAAAAGTTTTGATAGCGCTCATCTACCAGTCGTAATACTTATGGGTTTTGCGGAAAACGGGTTACATGTTTCATGTCAAAAAATTGGTTGATGCGTACACGCAAGAAAAACTCATCGGATGAAAGGCACATGTCTATCAAGGGAAAGAGCAAATTCTTTCTCATATTCCCACCCCTGTATATTGGCATTCTATAGGAACCACCTAGACGTGCTAAACGAACCTGAAAATGCATGAGATAGACAACACTAATGTCGGCGCCTGGATTGAAAATGTAAACTAGAAAGTCCGGTTGCCGGGTATTTTTTCTTATTGTTCTTCCAACTGATGAAAAAATACATTCTTGACAATTCTTTACCCTGTACAAATACAACATTTTCTGCTCCAGAATTCAACTACTAGATCTCATACTATCTGGAATAGCCCTACAGAATTCACGACCCCAGTGTCGTGCGTAGTTGTTCAATGGAGAGAGAATAAGTTTGCGACGCGAACCGTCAACTCATTCTATGCTGTGAATATAGATACTACATGGAAAAACTCAGAAAGAGCAGATGTGTGGGTGTAGGAGCCGATAGAATTTCCATGGAAACTTTTTCCTAGTTGGCTTTTCGCCCTATAATTTGGCTGGGCGGGACCCGGTTCGTTCCTTCTCTTATTCTCTACATTTGTATTATTTATCCTCAACTGTGCAAGTACACATTGATATAAAATCAGTATGATAGTTGTACGACAGACGACTGTTGGTGCTCCAGGAGAGAACCCGTCTGACAAAAATGCTTCTGTCAACGCTTTGCAAGCAGCCTTTTTGTATACGAAAAGCCTGAATGCAATGCGTATCTGAAAGCTCGTACACGTTTGCACAAATCGAGAATACACTTATCCATAAACTATACAGACTTTGAATTCGTTTCCAAACTATCTAAAAATACATCATTACTGTTTTAGAATAGGAAAAATTCATGGCTCACGTAATAAATTAAACAAATAAAAAAACAGTATCGCTTATTGCCCATTAGATTATTGCTGCTGATTCGTCGCAACTATGTTCCACGTCGAAATTGGGAAAGGAATTGTGTTCACACTGTTTGAACTAACTCCACAGCAGCATTTATTTACAAAATTAAACTCACGAGCGCATCAAGTACACAATCGTTGAATTGAACACTAAGTCAAGTTCTAAATTGTAAATTCATAGAATGCAACCAAAAACTCATTGACAAGCCGCAAATTTTAATGTACATAAAGCATCTATTTCTTCACTGTCAAATGACACAGGGTACCTGTGTAGGTAACAGCAGATGTTTAAAATACAGGCGAAGTAATTAAGATTAAACACGGAGGGAATACTTGTCAGGAAAACATTTAGATTTTTACATGCGGCTTGAACGAGAGTGGCATACGAAAAAAAGAAGATGAAGGGAAAAGAATCTTGACATAGAAAAAGGTGAAAATGCAAATATTTGCAGGTAAAAACTGTTCTTATCATCATGAAGGCGACGTCTACTATAGGCGACCCGCGGTCTGTCCTCAGTAGGCCTCACGACTTATCAACACTCGAGACTTTTATTTGACTGCATTACTGAAGCAAGAAGTTATATGTCTTATGTATGTATACTATGCCAGCATGTTTTTGCCTTCACTTTTATTGTAATAAACGTCTTTTGCAAGTTTCCTACGCAATACTTGTTATATGCACCTGTGAACATTTATAGCCAGCCATTGTTACATCTGCTACTAAAAATCCAGTCTACATATCTCTCGTCCATTGTTTTGCCTGCATGTGTATAGTACTGTTCAGTACTATAATCGTGACACGCAGTCTAGGTAGATGGGTGCATTATAATAGATTGCAGGAGCAGATCATGAATTTCTGATGATATTGCACAAAAGACGCCTGTAACTCAAATCATCACACTAGCATTCAATGTTCATACTGTCAATTTTTGAAATTCACTTGGAGTGAACATACAAGGTTGGTTAGATGTGGTAATCGAACAACGATATGCCATCATGAGATTTTACTGCTGATTAAGATTACTGTAGTAGATGGCAGGAATTACGTACATGCTGGCGATTAGTAGTTGCATATAGAAATTGCAGGGCAGCACTCTCGAGAGATGCCGGTGGGTAAAATGTGATTGTAATAAGATCTTACTACCAGTCACATACTTGGGGAAATGAAGTAAATGAAATTTCTATAAAGTATATGAGCACCTCAGAAATATATGTCATTGTAACAGCGTAAGCATTTATTGATGTAGACATTCACGACCAAAAGCGTGTGGATGCCAAGAGTGTTTAAGGAATTGCACAATAATATATATTATATGCTTCTTTACTCTACGCGGTGACCACTGGAGCTTGCGAATTTGACTTGAGACAGAGAATCTGCAAGAGTAAGCCTCAGCATAAGACCCTCATGCTGTTCTCACAAGTGGTGTGGCCAATGAAACCATATTCGTCCTTTAAAATATGTCGCAATCATTTCTGGTAAATAGAAAAAAATACCTCTCAGCTATCAGACCACGCACACATACACAAATGACTTGAAGCAAGATATTCTTGCGAACCAACTTCATCCTTTCCTTCAACCAAACTTCCTTCACAGCCTCTAACTACAAGAACAATGTTGGCAAAATTTTTATTTTCTAACATTCATGTGGTATATCATCTACACAGTAATTTGTTTCCATTTCTTATATATATTTTCTATGGCTTTAGGATTGCTTTGAACACAAAGTACACCGATCAAAAGCTTACTATACATAGTTATGCGCCTGTTGGTAAGTTTCTAGAATATCTGTACTGGTGACGGTTTAAGTTTCTGAATATCTGTGTTCATTTGTATCTCTAAGAGTATTACTATATTCTTGAAAATGTAAAATCAAGACCAATGAAAAACTTGTACTAGCAAATAATGAAAACTAATTCCAAAAATTATATGCTACCATGTTAATCGTGCCTGAAAGATTATGTTTTGAATTCAAAAAATAATATGGGATGGAGAATGTAGAAGATATGGGTAAATGCAATACTGTGCCCTACAACTTGATGTAAACGAGCTTAATCCAACTTGTTTTCCCGTGCTTCTTCATTCTGTCCAGGAGTAAAATGCAATTATTCTTTCAATAATTTGTGTCGAAAAAAATAAGCCATAGAGATTTCTCAGGCACTCATAATTCTATCTGTAGAACTCGTTACTTTTCAGTTACTCCAACATCGGTCAGTCGGTTTAACTTTTAATCCAATTTGCTCGAGGACCAGCTGTGTAGAGTATTGTACGCTAACTAAACATGAAAAATAACAATTTACTTGATTGAGCATCCAGTGCATAATAAAAAAGTGCACATTTATATACATACATGTACTATATATTAAATATATTACAACATTTATTCAGGCAGTTTCAAGAAAGGGTAGTCATCAATTCTCTTTGCACTTAAACAAGGCTTGTGCAGGTATGTTCATGATCACCATGACTCATTACCATATACAATATATTCAAATGCATTCTACCGAATGTAAAACAAGTATAGAGAAAAATACATATGTACAGAGTGAGAACTGACAACGACTTGAATTTAATGTTTATTCTTGCAAATATTTGCGTAGCATGCAATTCAGGACACAGTGTCAGAAAAAAACAGATTCTTTGAATCCGTAATCAATCCATGGTAAATCTAATTTCAAAAGATCTTGTTTTTCGCACACGAGTTTATTAAGTTTCATTTTTATACCACATTTAATCCCTTTTCGAATAATGTATCATGCAAGTTCCTGTGCAAACTTACAAGATTGAAAAAGCTTTTACATATTATATAGGGAATGTAAATGGTAAGTTGAATTGAAAATCGTGAATCCACATTACGCTGCATTAACACAGGTTATAGTAGAGTAAACTGGTATGTGTATGTTCATTGTCAGTAAAGTGAAGTTGAAGCTTCGGCGGGTTCCTCCCATCAACCCAATCAATGGTTGTTGGTACAGAAATCAGAACTGGCTCTGTTGTTATTAGACTTGTGTAAGATGCTCAACTCACTCAGTTCATAAAAATATACTAGTCTTGAGATGGTTATAATATGTAACCAAGTTATTCATCGACTGAAGTTATCTATGTATACAGTGCAAAGTGTATAAAAGTCATTCAGCCTAACCTAACTTTATACATGTTTTATTGAATTATACCAGAAAATCGAAATAACCGGGTCCTCGCACAACACAAAGTATTGGATAGAACAACAAGGTATTGTTTTACTTGATGTTGCAGCTGTAATACAATCACGCTTAACAATGTACTTATAAAGAAGTAGAATCAAAACTACTATAGCTGTACTGTCCTTGTTCAAGTTCTTTTTCCATCTTGGCAACAATTTGTGGATGCTGCATTGAAAGACATAAGACATGTGAAACTAAAAAAGCAGAATACAATGTAAAGTTGCACTGTGTTCAAGTCAAAACCAAGACAAGAGAGATAGAATATTCAAAAAAAATAGAAGAATAGAAGGATGGATTTGTGAGATGGTTGGATGGATGGATAAATATCATGACATGAAACGAAACCAGAGTAGCTTGTTTTCTTTTCGTCATCGCATACGATATACTGGGACCAATAGTATAATTACATCTGGACAACCTACCAACACAACCCAACATTAATGTTTCACGATGAGTATATACATAGATACAAAATATATGCTCGTGTTAAGCTACCCTTAAAGAGTGTACTATGTAGGAAAAAGGATTGGAATCACATACTCAGTTTCTCGTGATTATCTGTTTCATTTGCATTGTTAACAAGAAGTTTTGGCGGTATAAAGGCTCATAGTTATTCCCTTGATACAAATATAAGTATCACGACATTACAGTATAGCTTATCAAAGATTTTATGCTATCACAGATACTCAAGGCGCGTTTACTGTACTACACATATATACGTATGTATAACGATATTCAAAGTATTACGAAAGCCTGCGTAATGTATTTGTATTCGATTTCGTATTTATACGCAGGGCACATGTAACCAATACTATAATCTATTATGAAATGATGACTTTCCGCTGTATATGACAAATCACAAAAATAATATGTCATCACTAACCATAGTAATCCTCAATCTAGAGTGGCGGTTTTCTACGAAAACACACTTGGAATGGGAAGTGATTGCATCCGAATAATTGTAATAATGAAATACTTGAGAGCAATCTTTTTTTCCGGTCATGTGGAAATTACCCTACTGGGCATTGTGTAAGGAAACATTCGGAGAATGGAACTAAAGGATTTCATACCACCTCCCGGAACCACAAATACATGTAGTGGTATGGATAAACCAATACAAAACTCTTATCAATATAAGTATACATTATTGTTTCTTCTTATGGACTACAAGGATATCGTGTATCACTTGCAGATATATTAAAACGGTACCGACCTAAACTACAGGCCTCACAGAGTGCATCTATATGAAATCTGAATACGTAAAGCAATCTTATATGGACTACCACAGAACCTACAGAGCTGAATGGTAAATGAGAGCCTAAATACGACCGAACTGACAAGTAATGTTTGTGTACACATTCCCATGTTTACCATGTGAGGAGTTAACCGTTGTTAATATGTCCATGTTAGATATTTCCATGTTTGCTTATTATTCATGAAACTAAATAATAACTAAGGAATAAACGTGAAACATTGGCTCCACAAGGGCTATAAGTATTTCTGTCTAGCCATTAGTATATTAATGTATGTAAACCTATACAATATCACTGCTTTCTTCACAGGAACAAACCTACTTGTTTGGCCCTATTTCTCGTTTATTTATTTCAAACTCTAGATAGTAAACATTCTTGTCGTAGCCTTTCTCGGAATCTAAGCACATACCATATGCGCACATTTAAGGGGCCTATAATTACAAGTATGTACTTATAATATAAATAATATGTTTGCTCCCATTAGGTTGCGTAATGTATTTCAAGGGTTTTTTGTTGCTCATTCTTTTCCAAATCTTGGTCTCTTGGAAATATAAGACGACAAATAATTATCGTTATTATATTGACTCAGAGTGCAAAAATGAGTCAAAAAATGTATGTAAAACCGCTGTATAGTTTAGGCTATGAGAGAAAGCTTATTTCATATTATTATTTATGTATGAACATTCATATTTAAGATAAATGGAAGAAGTTCGGGTTTATTCATACAATATGAAGATATCTAAAGGTTGTATCGTAGATAATAGTATGTTGCCTACTGTATAATAAAGAAGCGACTAAATACACCTTGCAGTCTGTTTAGTGTGCAATTTCTTTGCAAAGGAGCACGCCTTTGGCCTGACTCTAATCGTGTCATTTTTACCTAATAGGGACAACTTCTTCTCCCATATCTTAATTATATGATATAGGAGGCTTTGTTTTCAGACCAAACGGCTCCTCAGATATGCAGGTATAACATGAATTGCTAAGGTGGGTATAGTAAATCTATAGTGTGTACGAAGTAATAATTTTGTATTGAATAATACTCTCATATTTCATCGGTTGATAGAAATTGAAAATCTTTTCAGTTATTCGATTCCTCTAATTTACTGTAGTTAGAATAAGATCTGGAATCTATCGTAGTTCTGGGTTTTAAAACAAATAATTATTATACTTCCCAAGTTATACTAAGGTTTTGTATTGCTTAACAGAAAGAAAACAATACAATATTCGTGGACACATGTGGATTCGTGTTAAGTTTTGAAGTTGAAATCAACATGTCGATTTGAGATAATACGAGTAGCTGGGTGGCAATGGGGTTTGCAGGTACGACACCTGCCAACTCATATTCCAAACAAGTTATTAGTATGAGCAGCTTTCATAATTTCTGCTTTCATTGAACAAAAACTGTGATAATTGTGGTTTGTCGATCATCATCAGATACTTTAATGCAAGCAACATCATGGTGGCTGTCAATCTGTCACGATCAACCATGGGTGGCAGTGGTGAGTTAAGTAATTCAGTTTCAAAATATACTTCAGCGTGCTTGTTGAAAATCCAGACCTACACTTACGTCCATCCTTCGGAGAGCATCTCATGTGAACAAACTCTATTATTGTGACGCGAAAAGATGCAATCGGCTTAGTACGGCAAAAACTTTGAGTACCACTGTTGGCACACCTCAAGAACGGAGGAAAGCTTTTTCCAGTTTATTCAATAAACCAGGAGGGGGGATGATTGAAAGCAATATTTTGAACACATGATGATGATGATGTGTATGAACCGATGAACATCATTTAGCACGCGTCCCTCGACCCGAGCCAGGAAACAGTTGGTGTAGGTGACGGAGGACTGCTTATTCAGGTCAGGTAAGTACGCACTTACATGAAAATAAATACAGTCAAGGGGATAAGCATTGTAAGCCTACCTACCTTAATTCATAATGTGAACCCTACTTGTACAAGCATGCATATGCTTCTTACGTTTGAGCCAAGGCAAGCAAGTTTGTATTATTGCATTAGAGGGAGTGTTGAATGTATTACATTATTCATTTATATGCACACTATAGTAAAAAGAGGGTTCCTTCGTGGTGGATACACAAACTTGGACTGTTGGGGTGGAAGGCACATATCGTGTATCGATATAGACAAAACAAGCAGCAGCAGTTGTTTCTTTAATAATTCCCCAAAGTTTGTGAGGGTGAACCTATGCTTACTGTATTGGTGCTCTGTCAACGTGATAGTAGTGTAGGTCCAGGTGATTTGTTGTAGGCGTGATTGAATGGAGACGGCATATGACCCGGCTTGAACTAACCCTTTTGGCACGTGGAGGGGACAAAAGGGTCCTTTTTATTGACCCTACTCCATTATGTATAGTAAATTCAAATGGTAATCTGAACCAACACTTCCGTCCTCTTCAATGAGTTCACAAACTATTTGTTGAATATGCAACTGCAGTAAATGCACACAAATGATCTTCTTGCATCCACATTTGCTTTTCATTTTTCACTACGACGACAACAAAACAAGCTTGTATGGTATTCAAGGGACAAACAACCTTTTTTTAGTAGATCTTCTCTTCCTTTGCGAGTGTTATTGCAGCATTCCTTTTATAGGTGCAATAATTCAACATGCACCGATGGTCTCAGTTATGATAAGTTACGGCAAAAAGCAAGATCTTTATGACAATGTAGGTATTTTGTATTATACTTTCAGTAGTACTGTCATTCTTCAAACAGGGATTATTGCCAACCCTAATCCGCTTATCATGAATGGATAAATATTTTTTCTCGTTCTCACAAATGCATATACGCTTACCCTACGAGCTCGATCCTCAGGAAATATACAACAAACTAAAACTTGTGCAAATCACTTTGGGCACGTCCAAATATAAATATACACAATTGCACACCTCTCGACTATTTACTTTCTAGACGTACAACTACCAAAGCATCCAAATTTTTAAACTGTTAGCAGTTTAATATTCAAAACAATAGATTTACCAGAATACATAAATAATTTTGAGTCTGTATTAATTTGATTACATTGTACATGGTTAGGATTTTTGAGAAAAGGTGGAAAATTTGACAATTCTAAACTGTGCACACTCAGAAATAGTTGAAAGCAACCGGAATTAATTACGTGTCCCATTTCTGCAAATTGGAGTTTGGTTTGAAATCGCCTAAATTCACTAAAGTTATAATTACTAATAACTTGCAGCTTTTATTTGTGAGGACTACAATATGGTTTTAAGCAAATTAAAGAAATTACTGAAATTTTGGCATCAAGAACAGTACGATCCACTCAAAGAAATTATTGCTGACAACCGCATTTGCTCCCCGGAATAATTTCTTGATCCCACAGATTAGGCTAATAAATGAAATTAAAAATAGTACATCCAAGAGAGTTCATTCATGTATGTATCTACAGTTCTTTTTGTAGATATACATACAACACCTGCCTGGGCACGTGCTAAATAGTATGTCATTACTTAAAATACTTCAAATTCTTAACTAGAATTTATTTTCAAAGTAATCTAAACGTTTCCAGACGTAATCATTTTAATTAGAGTAAATAATCTTTTGTATTCTACACCCCTTTTGGAATAGACATTGCTCCCTATAGAAGATTATTACATTTCGGGTTGAAAGCTCTTCAGAAGTAATAGGGCATCATGGAAAAAGTGTGTCTTGGTTGCAAATATTTAAATTACAATTTATCTGCAATAATTAAAGTCAAAATATTACAACGG
Source organism: Lipothrix lubbocki (assembly GCA_034696945.1). NCBI lineage: Eukaryota > Metazoa > Arthropoda > Collembola > Symphypleona > Sminthuridae > Lipothrix > Lipothrix lubbocki. The sequence goes on from JAQGAK010000341.1 coordinate 90,250, forward strand.
CGTTTGTAAATAATTATAGTACGGCCCCCGCTTTGTTTTCCCTGCTCAGAAAATAAGGAAAACAAATTTGCTTAACGATGCCAATTATTTTTAAATTCTTCAGCTCGTTGTCCTGTTCAGAGGAGCTCCATGGATGAAAACTATTCGAGCTTTTTATAGCTGCCTCTTTAAAATTGTTGGCGGATGCACACAGACTTCATATATATTGTTCTTGTACATATATGCAAAAACAAATACAACCAGTCTTTTTCATTCAAAAGGGAAATAGAAAAGCCAAGTAAAATGAGGAAGATCTTTATAGTTTATGATGGTTCTCGTCATTCTGTTGAGCAGCCGCTTTCTGCAAAATGAGCAAATAAACGTCCGTCAGCTGAAGGAAATATTCCCGAGTTTAAAAAGCTACATACACATTTGAAAGCCCTATTAAAACACGAAGCTAATGTCTCTCCATATAATGGTGTAGTAGGATGGAAAGCCGGTGACTGAAATCTATAAAATTAAAATATTGTTTATTAGCTCTGGAAGTATAAAAACCATTTAAGATAACTAAAGGTTGTAATGAATTTTAAATGAGATTATTGTATAATCTCTCTTGTCTCTCTACTGTACCGCTCTTATTTTTTAATAGATGTTCTTCACTATTTGCTCAACTAACTTTAATTTTCCCCTATACTTGTTACTGCCATGTTCTTCCATCTAATAAGTATCTATGTCAAAAATGTTCATTAAATCTTAAGTATGTACGTATATATGTACTCTAAACTGATTGTGAGGAATTGCGTGAAAAGAAAGGCAAGACCGCTCATATTATATTTTACTTGTTATTTATGTATACATGTGATGAGACAAGTGCGCTGGCAATTCAATGAATACCGCCGCTTTTGATGATGAATACTACAGTTTTATGATCGTGGGAGAAGACACAAAAAATTTTATAGTGCAATGAAAAACGAAAAGACTGAGCTTCACCTCTTCCTACTTTTTTCCATATCTCCTTACATCTCTTCTACAGAACTCAAATGTTGTTAGTAGAGTATTTATATATACTTGCATATCCATGTGAGTTTTTTTATGTTCCTTTGAATTTACTTACACACAATAACAGTTTTATTTGAGACCAGTTTAGAAATTATATTTACTGAGGATTTCTATAAAACTCTCTCATTTACACTCCTCTTCATAGATAAATGAAGAAGATACTGGAAAGGAAAGTCGAATAGTACTTGTACTTATATCACGAAGTACACAAACAGAACAAAAAATAAGGAAATGTACCAAACTACCGATGAAGTTAAATTATCCGCAAGTATACATTTGCTGTGAATATATGTATATGTGAACTGTTGTAATTAGAAGAGAGAACCATTTTATTGAAATCCTCCTCGATTAAAACTGTGTTCAAATTAAATTATAATCTATCTTCATTTATTAGCTACCTATAACTGTTGTCGGGTTTCACATGAGCTTATTATACAGAATCTTGATTTTAGAAAAAGTAATTATTTTAGCACAAACAAAATATTGGCAACAGTAAGTGTAATTAAAAAACTGTAGACTTGTCAAGCATCATCAAAAAAATGGTTTAAAATGGCTTAATTTGAAAGTGCTTATATCCGTATGATTGATCCCTAATAGCACAACGTAGTCGGCCAGGCGCATATTTCATGCAAGTCAGTGGCGTCGGCACAGCGCACTGTTTTGTCCACTTTTCCCGATTGATTGCCGG
>JAQGAK010000342.1:0-91909 GCA_034696945.1 Lipothrix lubbocki
TAAACCATCAAGCAGTGGAAAAACACCGGACACAGCCAAGCAAAAGACGACGTGGAGAGATTCTCTTCGAGAATCTCACACTCCACTCTCTCCATCAGTCTTCACCTAACCTGCGACCAGTCTACATCCACTTAACGTTTTACTCCAGAACAAATCTCTATTCAATTCAACGTAATTCTCAAAATTATTCGAAATCTCTAAAACTATTTATTGAAACACACCGAGAATTTCCCAAAGTGTACCTCATCCCATACGGGGATAGGAGCCTTCATAAGAAGACCGGGCCCCGGCCCGTTCGCCTAATACCCGGGAATTCTCAGATTACCCGCATCATCGACAAGTTCGCGACTGTAAGACGCCGGCCTTACCAGGCCTCCGCAAGGTGCTCATCGGACCGATCAATCCCCCGAATTCAGGAGAATTACCGAAGTTACGCAACCGTGACCTCAAGTGACCTCCTTATTCCAAGTGCCCCTTTCCCTTCCAAAATGTGCATTTTAATAAGCGGACCACTAACGCGTAACAGGCGTCATTATTTCTATTATTTATTATAAGTATTTATTCAGTTAATTCAGTTATTACGTAACACAATCATTTCTTTGCATAATTCCTTCAGAATTATGATAATTAGACTAGATTACTTATAAGTTAAACCTCTCACATAAGATTATGTTATTTCTATTCATTTAATTAATTATTAGGACAATATTACATAATCAAGTACATTTAACCTTTGACATTTAGTCTCGTAAATCAATTATAATCCATACCAATTAAGACCTTAATAAAGTTATATGTTAGCAGGAGATGCGAACCACCGTTCATTCTTTCCTTATTTACGTAATCATACAAATGCATAGATAAGAAGTACGATTAAATCCACCAAGTAGATTTATTCATAACACACTGAACTTTTGCTATAAGAGAACGCTATAAATCATTAAAACCAGTCTCTTATATAGGAATTCTCTTATAGAGAGAGCTAGTATGCATATAACTATGTATGAAATGTGGGCCCAAAGGATCTCTTACAGAGAGAGAGTTCTCTTACATGGAGCTCTCTTATAGCGAGAGTCCGATGTGTATTGCAATTTGTATTTTGTCGAGAATTAGATTTCCAATCGAATTGTATCGGTTTTGTCTCCATCGACTTCAATAAATAAGAATTTAGCGTGTTATCTGGTGTTTAAACCCGACGTACAAGACAATCTCGCCATATGAAAACCTAAAAATTACCAAAATTAGTCTTTATTAAAGGAATTATTGTTTACAGAAGGCTCGTGTGTATAATAGTTACTTTTAGTTGTAGCCAGAGCTCATCGTAGTAAATCATAACGACAGTAGCACCTGTACATATGTACATACATATATACAGAAAAGGCAGAAGTTTGTAAGTATAGAAATGAATATTGCACAGTATATATTGCGTCTGTGCTTATATTTAGCTGAAAGAAAAATAATATTTATACATACATACATTTCCGATAGATAACATTATGCATATCTACAGGGTGTGAAATACAAATATAATCTAACATTTTTCTATTAACTACATACATATTCTACGGAAAATTTTAACGCTAAATTGCGAGAGCAACACCTGTGGAAATAAAACACAGGGGAATTGTTAAGGTCGTTAATAACACTCCTAAAGTTTACATATCATTGCCAAACAAAGGGAACCTAAATTACTCTGTAATTTACAACATTTGCCAAGTGTGGTATGTATTGATCATTCCTCTTTACGAGGATATTGTAGGTTATAGTGATAAACTCAAGGCAAAATTCAACCTGAAGGTGACATTATTGCCAGAAGCTTTACTTAAAAGGATCCAGTCTCATTTTTACGATCCACCTTGCTAAATTCTGTTATTTTAAAAACTCCAAACGATTTAAATTTTCACCATCCCTTAAAACATGACGAAGCTCCCTGTTCTGATTTTCCTTGCTGTGTTGGTCGTTGTTGCCAATGGAATGAAACCACCAGTATCTCTGCCAGACAGTAAGTATAATGAACTACAATTTTATAAAATCTTAGAATTGTACTCAAAATTGTGATATACTCTGATTTGTTTGAATTTTTCAATGATTTGAATAGCCTAAAATTTAAACGCACAATACAAATAATACTTCAAAAACTTTAATGCCACAATATGTAATTACACCGGACTCTCGCTATAAGAGATCTCCACATAAGAGAACTCTCTCTCTGTAAGAGATCCTTTGGGCCTACATATCATACATAGGTATACGCATAGTAGCTCCCTTTATAAGAGAATCCCTATATAAGAGCCTGATTTTGGTGATTTATAGCGTTCTCTAATAGCGAGAGTTCAGTGCATGTGCTAGCAAATAGCAGTACATTGGTTTAACAAAATTTGTGGTACATAATAATTGTTTGTAACTTTTTAGCGACCGAGTGTGTATGTTGCAATTCGTGCAATTGCAAAGCAGAACCAGAAAGAACAATTTGTAAAAATAAATGCCAAACCCAGATGCTTTCCAACAATTGTAAAAACATTTTTTGCACCGCCCAGTATTGTCCGGAACCAGTGACAAGTTAAATAAATGCGCATAAAATTGGCTTAAAAAGTGACACAATTATTCAATTATTTTGTAATATTGTTTTGAGATTTTTATGTTTGAAATTACGTACTGAATATTCAATTTTCTGTGGGTAAAATCAAACCATTGCTCCTAACCATAAACTCAAAATAAAATTCCTATGCGTAACATGTCGTTGTACATTTAACTATTTATTTGTGCATTCCATCATCAAAACTATTTTACTAAACTACAACTACTAGCTATTATTGCGATTTTGTGTGGTCGACGACAATTGGGTATGTATTATACATGTTAATCGCATGTGAATTATGGTTGAACACAAAAACTCAGAAACCGGAAGGGGAAGAAGAAAATGTTAGATAGCATTCCTGGCACTTTTAAGATATTTCAGCATAATGTCGTCTACAATGAATTTTAAATTTTCCAGAGGAAGAAAATTCTTTCCCGCACTTCTCACATTTCCACGGTTTTTCTCCAGTGTGCGACCTAATGTGTCCTTCCAAATGATGAAGCAATGAAAATGCTTTCCGACACAAGTTACATTTGAATGGCTTTACCCCGCTACGAACTCCTTGGTGTCTTGTGAGATGGCTTTTCTGTGAAAATGCCCGACCACATTCTGTACAAATGAATGACTGTTTACTCGTGTGGGTGACATCATGTCTTTTGAGCTCAGTGCTTGTTCGAAAAGCTTTACCACACAATATGCATTTATATGATCTTTCCTTGGAATGATCATTGTGACTCTTCTTGTGGTTATTTATGTGTTTCACAGTGGGGAATAGTTTTCTGCAGATATCACATCTGACTTTTTTATCCGCGTGAATATACAAAAAGTGGGTGGTCACATAGGATTTCTGCTTAAACCCTTTTAGACAAAACACTTGAAGGGCCGCTCCACAAAATGAATGCGTTTGTGAGCGTTCAAGCTACTTAGCTGGGTAAATGAGGCCTGCTTGCAGATATTGCACAGATAAGGTCTTTCGTTGGTGTGTGTTCGAATGTGATTATTAAATGCAGTTCGAGTGGAAATAGTTTTGTTGCAGATGTTGCACTCGTGACCCATGATTGTGTTGATACGCCCGACCTGTTCAAATAGACAAATATGTTTATGATTATTTTCGACAATTTTATTTCGCTAAATAATTACATGTCTGATCAAAACTATAATAACTGATTTGATGATGAAAATTCATAAAATATTAGTCCGTCCGAGTCCGTTCATATACAGGCCATTTTTCCAGTTATTATAATAATATTTCCACCAATCAAGGTGAAGTTTATTTATCAAAACCAGTTGATTTGGATTTTGTTTTAAATCAGTAAAAGCTCATAAGCCGCATACGCGTCTATTCAGAAGGTTTAACGACCCGAGTGATTATTTGAGAACAAATGCGTCTGAAATTGTGAATCTTAAAAATTTTCGTTTTAGCATCAGGAACTTTTTGAATTTTTTCCTTTTTACATTCAATGAAACTATTTTAACTTTTTTCCTAATTTAAAAACGTTAATAGATCCGTAATATACAAGTATTTCGTAATAGTTCGTTTAAGTAATAGTTCGTCGGCTATCCGACGGACTACATCACAAAAAATTCGCTCCCGTTAAGCATTAATTTCCGAAAAGAAAACCGTCATAACGTTATCTCAAAATATAATATGTAAGGCAAGTTAAGTGTGGTGAATCCAGTGAATCCAAATATCCTGTCGTTTCTGAGTGAAAAATACTGGAAATATCCAGAATCTGGACAAGTCTGGATTTTTTTTTCTCAAAATTCTAATTCCAAGGAAAAGGAAAAAATATTTGCTAACAGTCTAAAAAGCATCTTCACAATGAAGAAAAATGGATTCAGTCAAATATTCGTTTCATCTGAATAAAGAAAACTGGGTCGAGGGGTCAACAAGACAACAACAGCTAAACCAACAGGACACCCTCGAAACAAATCACCAGCCTTAGCTTATTTTTACACAGCTTTCTTAAATATCGAGTATCGGGATGCGGAAAAGAATCAAGCAGTTTTGAGATCGTTGGCAGAAAATCGTCAGCTTAATTAGATTTCCAGCTTCCCTTACGTAAATAGGTCCAGCTGGGCGATTATCTACGTGGAGCTAGTGCTTTCAATTTCTTATAAATTCTTGAATGAAAATACAATATATTCGATATATTTATTATAGTCGTGTTACAGCTGAGACCAGTCATTATTGTACTGGAGCTGGAATAACACGTTAATAAAGACATTGAATTGAATTTGTTAAATATTAGAACATTATAATTTACAAGCGCATACAAACTACCTAATGGATAATAATACATACTTAATAATTATAAATAATAATCTACCTTAATATACCTGTTGTTCTTATTGATTTGAATTTTATAATTCCTAAACATTTGTTGAATTTAATGATTTCGTGTTTGCTGCCTTAATTTAGTGTTGATTTATTGAATTGGCTGATATTAGATTGGCCCCAGGCTTGGTTCTAATTAAATAATTGCCATACAAAGTTGAACGACATCCTTAATAATGCATTATCAATATACAAAATCCACTTTGTGTCTTTTATGTTAAAAGCTGCTTTCTACCCCGTGGCCCTGATGAAAATATGAAAATTCTTATAAGATTCACAAATAAATTTACTACGAAAACCATGCTTAGTTCAAGATAAACAACGGTGAAATTATTTTTTATAGAACACACTATTGGCGGTTGAAAAAGATTTTGATGTGGGTAAAGCTTAGTTATACAAAATGGAATAAAACGAAATAAATTTGTTGATGTAGCAACAAAAGTACAGAGCATAGTTAGGTCAGTGTACTTTGCATTATCTACAAAGTTTGAAAATCCTAAAAACCTAATTGAATAACTCGAAAAAATATATGTATATAAGATTGTATAATACTGATACTAATGCAAATGCATGTAGTAATTATATCGACAAATCTGACTTGTCGATTGTGGAATTCTTGCAAAATTGGATAAACTTACGAAAAACAAAATAAAAGTTTTCCTGGTAGTAGCAGTTCAATTCAATGAAGTGTTCGTAAATAATTATTTGCGGGATTGCACATAAGCAAATTTCATTAACACAGCATGTAGTGAATAATATGCTCAAAGAGTATTATATGTACCGTATGCAATTACATTTGAAGATTGTCTTATAAGGCATCAATGGTAATTAAAGAATGGCATGCACGACATGCTCAGCATGGAACGCCTCACGTTAAAATTCGTGAGGACTGAGGAGGAAATTTTGGCTGAGTAACAGGATCCCTTAGTAAGTTTTATGGCATTTTGCATTTTGTAGCTCCAATCCCTAATGGTAATCGAGTCTCTTGAGTATTGGGCTAAAATATAAAGCTATCAGAGGCGTGAGAAGTTTCTGGGCCGAGGGTGGGATAGGGTGTCTTGGCGGACATATACAACGGACTTTCGCCATATGAGATTTCCATATAAGAGAGCTCTATCTGTAGGAAATATTTTAAGCCCAAATATCATATACATTTATATGCTAGCTCTCTCTATTAGAGATTTTGTATATAAGAAACTGATCCTAGTGATTTAAAAAAAATTTGGGTTTATACTCCGATGCACCCTAGGGCTATACAGAGTCGTAGCCATCTTACAAAAAACAAGAAAATTTAATACAGGGAATAAGAACAGCTTAAAATAAAATGTAAAGTCATGAAATTCTTGCTGAAAGAGGCTCAAATTTTATTAGTTTCCTTGTATTCAATTTTTGTCGTATGTGAAATCAGCGTCAGTGATGCTAAAAATCACCTTGGTATGTTTTTTGCTTTATCATACGAAGGTTTAGCAAATACATTGACTTCCGAAAATTTTTATTTCTTATGCGAAATAACATGAAAATGTTAATGAAGACCCCCGTTACTACTTTTCACCGACTCAACACTTTTAATTGCCTCTGACTCCAACACCAGGGCGAAATGGCACGAACTTTCATGTTTGTTTCTGTTGTATAGCTAATACCTACATCCAGTAAAAATTTCAAGTCCGTAGCTCTCCGGCACCTCAAACCATTTACTTGTAAGAAGCAAATTGACGCCCAGTTCGGCATTAATGCTGGCCATGGCTACAAATATCCCCTTACAATAATCATTATACACGAGTGATTATTAGCGTTACTCTTAGTAGATCAAATGTCCATTACGGATATATAATCTGGATACATGTTAATTGTTAGATTTAGGATCACAGAGAACTTACACAAATGGGGAACCCCTCTGGCATAGATAAAGGATAATAGATAATCATACTTATAACTAACTGCACGACTGCATAAACATAAATGATGTAATGTCTATATATGGATTTTTATTTGTAATTAAAGTCGGATATGATTCCCTTCCACAATTACCATAATATAAGCTGAACCTGCAAGAACGATAACCTTCGAGAGAGTGATATTGAACTTTGACAGCTCTGTCCTTTACAAAGGTTTTGAATCGATGAAGTCATTATTGCGCACTTTTTTAACATCCATTGCATTATTGCTTTAATCTACAGAGCCCATATTTATTCCACTTTAGCCTAGATATGAAGCTTTAAAATTTTGTTCAAATGATGGATGCTATTATAGACAACCATGGATGCTATTGTACTCAACTTTCCAAACATTGTATGTACATATAGGCATCGGCTTCTGTGTAACTGAGGTTTTAATTCTCCCAGAGCACATACATACAGAGATAGAGATGTGTATATTTTTTATAATTGGTAACCTGTTGCTTACATTATTTATAATTTATGTACACTTGGCCTCCATCTGCATGCTCGTATGTATAAAATTCACAGTGTAAGCATGAGCAAGCATTTTCACTTGAATCCAGTTCAAATTCTAAAAGCTTAAAGGCTCCCGGAATCAATAATATAAATCTTTAGGCTCATCCCTTTACACGAGTAACATCTTTATCTACAAAGTCTGTTTTCGGAGACAGGAGTCTAAGCAAGTGATTTAAGCCAATTCCTAGTAAAAAGAATTAAGATTAGGAGGATGAACGGGCTATTAAATGCTGCCAATCATATTCACAGGTTTAAATTATCCAACATCTTTATGTAATTGTTAACTTAATACAGGGGAAATGAATTAATTGAGCACGTCGATAAAAAAACAAGATGAACTTTACTCATAAGTTGAAGGTTACCTGCAAGATTGGAAGGGAAATGTTTGGTAGCATATCAAACACCAGCAAGCTTTAATAATTGTTAGTGTTGTTTACCATTAGCATCCCCCCACAGAATAAGCACAAGTCAAAGTGTACTGATCGGGAAATGAGAACATAATTTTCTGCATTATGAAAGTTTATATAATGTATCAGCGTCAACTAGTAATTCTGAACCCATGACACGAAGTTTAACTTTGGAGGATTTGAAATTCACTTCTGCTTGCCTAGCCACCATGAAAAATGCAACCAGGGATGAGAATTTTATGAAAGCCGGGATTCATTTTCAATATGCTGAACTACACCGCAGGCTATGCTGGCAAGTACGATAAAGGAAAATTTAATCCACGAATAATAAACTGCATACAGGGCGTTATAAGAGGATTAGACATGGTTCCTTGGAGTTACGTTGTACTGTCATAATTGCATTCACTCATATTCTTTGCGGGTATAACGCGACAAGAGGAAGAAAACGATGTCTATCTAGGTAGGCTCTTTTCACTTTATGGATTTGGATCTAAATAAGGGAAAGGGGGAAAGGGTTGTGGATGCTCAAATATGCTTATGTATAGAAATAACAATAACAAACTATGCATCAAATTTTGGGTCTTGTCGTATATGTATGTACATCTAACTCAATGTACAGATATGTTTTTTTAGAACAATTCCTACTGGAGAATACGCTGAACGCATTTGACGCGTCTTTGCGTATTGTTTCTTCTGTAGTCACTTGTGCACAGTAAAGTGCCATCCGTACTAAGAGAGACAGTACGATCTTATATGATCTATTCTCTAAAGATAATCTCTAACGAAATGACAAAAGGAAGGAAACAAAAGGTGCTGAGTCTATTTGGCAATGACGTTTGTAATCTCGATCCCAGTAAGGAAAATGACATCATTCAAAGACGACGGATCATTTTATCGTATACTTTGGATGAAGTATAGCGTAAGTAAGAACACGAAATGCTTGGACTTGACCCTTCCTCTATATCATTGGTTCTATAGATGTAATTTATTGAAAGTATGATTATGTATGTCGGTCGTTAATGTCTTCTACACTAAAATAAATACCACTCACAAATAAGTTTATTCAGCGTGCATCCAAATCTTATAATTCGTATTTATATTGACTGACCTTAAATAGGTATCCGTTGTGCAAGTACCATGATAATATTTTATATGAAATGCATTCAACTTACCAAAACAAGATAAATATTATTACACATAATTTGTTTTATAATAAACTTTGTTGTTTTTCCTTACCTTGAACATCCACACATACATTTGTGGAGATATTCTATAAACGTGTATATTTTCTTCGACATATGTTCATTTAGTTATTTCTTGATAGCAGATTACAAGGATCCGCGTTGCATTAATGTATGTAAATGTGTTTGCGATTATATTTACCGTAAAATTAATGCAAATATATTCTGCTCTTCTAATTTTCAGCATCAACGCTCCAGTTAAACCTTGTCTAACAATAAGATAAGAATCAAAAGTGATTAGCAAGTACGCATAATTTCAACTTTGAAAAACATAATAGTCGTCTTCGCTATTATTTATAGGAATTGGGGGCACAGGTGGCTGACTGCACTGAAGGATAATACAGCTTGAAGAACGGGAGCGACTTTGAAGGTTTAATCATGAGCAGGCTTGTCTACGTCTTTCTCGGGAGCAACTAATTTTTGTAGCTTCCGAACGTCGTTTCTCTTCAGCTCTCATCAGGCGTTCTCGTTAGGTTCAATTGATCATTAGCAACAAATGTGACACAAACAATCTAACTTGCCCTTGTGATGTTATTTGTGCACAAGATAACAATGAAACAATGAAGCAAAATGTAGGGTGTCATCCAACTAAGAAATGTCGAATTAATGAAATTAAGGAGTAAAATGGACACCAATTAACCTTTTGTAATTGTGCTAGAACCAGGCAATATTAACTGTGTTAGATGAAAGTAGCTGACAATTGAGACTCTTATGCATACCATTTCATTTCTTAAATCAGGCCTTGCATAGTTATGTACTCTCGTATAGGTTCTGTGTTCCTCTCGTAGGTTCTGTGTTTGCTAAAATGTGTCTGGTAGGGCCAATTGTGACTCTTGTAGGATACAGCGGGACGTGAGACCAGTCACTACTTATTTGTTAAAGCAAGGTTACTGCCAGTATGCATTCCTTACAGTTGATTGCATCCAAGAAGGTTATGAGAAACTTGAAGGTCGCCCCTTGATGCTCATCAGCATGAATAAACGAACGCACCTATACATTTCGTTCCTTAGGAAACACAATAGAATTCTGAGTAAGCATAAATATAGTGTCTATTCATGACTTGATGTCAGTACACATATTTTTCCTGTTTAATCAATGCACAATAGTAGAGCAATATAAAATTATCGGTCATGATATAGGTGTATACGAGAGGAGTGTTCAAGAAGCGGCTAAAAAATGTTAACATGTTTCGGCACTTGGGCCATGAAGTACATTCACCAGCTTGGTCCAATTTGACTGTAGATGCTCTTGAATTAATTTCAGTGAATTTGCTCAACAGTAGCATCATGCAAAAGTGTTAAGTTGACTAACGCAAATAACGATGAAGTTTTTGGAATTGTGAACAACGAGGAAAGAAAATTATAGAAGTTTGATCATATTATTACACTACAACTACAAAACGTGGTCCATTAAATACTTATTGGTTTTGTATACAAGTGCCAAGCGCACGAACTTCATCTAATAAACTGTATTTACGTGAACCAACACGCTGTAAATAATAAGTTTTACTTTTATTGGCTTCGCTTGAACTTCTCTTTTAAGCTCTTTCATGACGCAAAATAAAAAGACATACTGAAGTATTGAGCGGTGAAATTATGAAACTAGGATATGATAGTTATACCCTGGAGTAACCTATATGTAGAACCTATTTAGAGTTCGGTTGTATGCAAACTATATTTTTTCGCTTGTCAAAATCCAAGCCGCCTAACTAGAACTTTGTCGTCTCTATGGAACTAATGTAACCCCTTGTCAGAAATTTCCGACTGAACCAGATTTCAGTGGCGTGTGCTTCCCCTCCGAGTCAAATAAATAAATCACCCTGGGTCTCATTTGCATTCATTTTAGTGGAATTTATGAGTCGAGCAATATGGATGATGTAATATAATAATAATCATCTCCATTACAATGATTGCTTGGTAGCATAAGATTTTAAAAGGCAATCATGCCCTTCAGGACCTATGTAAAGTATTATTTTATACTTGCATACTTCAAAGCGTCATTTTTGAGCTTTCTTTATAAGAATAAATTATTTTAGTTAATATAATAATGTTAAGGTACTCTTACATTTTTAGACTACTTGCCCCACAAGGAAAAAGTAACGTATTTTGTTTCCTTGTTAATGACGAAATCTTTGAAATTTATACCAAAAATAAATTTCCCAATGTGTTGAGGATTATAGGATTGGAAACTTATGTGGTCATTCCAGAAGCAGTTTTCAAATGAACTCAGTTTCAATTGACCATGACATCACTGCAATGACTTGGAGTAATTTCTATTGACATTCATAACGGGTGATGAATAACTATGAGTAAACATTTACCTGTCCGACAGATATCGGTAGTTCGCAATAATGTTCAGCTTATAATGTTTAACCAAAGTGTAAAAATATTTCTGATCCCTATACAACGAACCAACTTGCAATATTTTTATTACATTTATGGTAGATATTGGTCAGAGGTACCCACAACCTGATAAGGTTAAAACTAGCGATTAAAATGCCATCACGCATATCTTGGTGTAAACAAAGAGTGGTTAAAACTCTCGTAGTACTTCTATACGATTGACGAAAGTGTGACTGTAAACGATGAGGATCAATGTGAATGGTACAAGAGTGGTACCACCACTAGAACATACATGTACACTATACTGCATGGTCACATATGGAATCCATCCAGGAGTGATTTTAAAGGGGTTGAATTTACATACACGGAACCTCAAGAATCCGTAGTAAGGAAAGAGAAGTATACAAAAACTCGAAAGCATATGATAAGGGACTTGAAACTTATATGCGGTTAAACTATTAACTTTAGCCTATCGAATTCTAGAACATTAAATGCTAATGCTTATGGATAGTTGGTAATGGTAATAACCAAGGGAAGATTGAAAGTTTGCATATGAAACTTAGAGAGTTAACGAGTAAGCCTGTCATTTGCCACTCGCAAAAAGTCTCACTTCCCCCAGAGACAAGCACGGCCACCACTATACTTACTTTATACTTTTAATACTCACGAGTCCTCTGTAAGAATCAAGTGGGCACGATTAGTATTACAACTCGTGTCTGTATAACTCGTTCTTTCCATAGCGTAGCTACACGCACGAGGAAAACTGAAGCCAGTCAACAGTATATACCAAGTGTACGGTAAGTAGTCAGACAGTAAATTCACAATCACATTACTAACAACCCATCCATCATTTTAGATTTATTCTCAATCAGTTTAACAAACTCAAAGTTGTACTTCTAGTGCTTCACTCGCTTTGTATTTTTAATCTGGGAAAAAGTGCTTTTAGTAGTCAGAGCTAAATCAATGTGTGTTCATCGTGGAAGTTTCTGCTCACTTGTTCAGCAACTGTTTTACTAGATTAAGAGTAAATTTTGTATTAGGAGTGCGTGAGCTTATAGAAAATCGTTTTAGGATTTTTCTAACTTAAACTAATTTGTCTGCAAGACATTTTCCTCGTTGACATCTTTTGTGTACAAGAAAGGAAATCGTTTTTGTCACAAAAGCATAGAACATCTAGTGCCAAATCTCAAAACCCGCATCAAGTTTCCTGTGGTAAGTCACTTTAGATAAAAGAATCTCGATTTTCTTTCCTTTGCCGAGCGATGTACAGACCCTATCATTGAGCTTATTCTGTCATTCAGCGTTATTCCTGATTTACTATTTCGAATACATTCCTTGGAAACGTTTTTTTATTATATACTGTATTATTTGAAGTAGATAAAAGGTAAGATAGGAATAGTTATAGAATATTTTAGTTTGTTACACAGAAAGTAAGGACATATAGGTTTACAAGGGAGATATTCTAAAACATAATGTAAACATCCTTTTCCGTTGTCAGTTAACCTGGGAAAAGAATGTGGGCCATTGATAGGGAAGGTAGTTCTACGTTGCAGCAGTCTCACTATCAATATCCTCTATTTCCAGAATTTCAAACGGGTACGCACATATGTAAACAAGAGCAAGATATGAGAAAGCGTTTCTTGGGTATTTGTAATATATGCTTTGAGTATCTCTGGCAGGACAGTAAAAATCAAAGAAGTGGATATAATCCCTTTGACGTCATGTGAAGAGTTAAGTCAACTACAAGTTTGATGGGATGATGCATGTGCTTCATCTCTCAAATTTGCACGAAGGACATTCAGGCAAAACACTTAATCGTCAAAAATATTAAACACTGACATCTGGCTATTATTTGCATTTTGTTTTAAAAAAATTAGGAATTAAATAAAGTCAAGAGTTTGCAGATAAAGCTTCATCTTATGAAAGGAAGAGCAATTTATACGAATGCAGGGTCTGCAATACATTGAATAAAAATTTAAGATAAAAAATAATTTGGGCAGATACTCTCTTGGCATTTTTCGTTCAGGATTGCAGAGCACATCTTTGCACTGCTGCTATAGCGCTAAAATAGGATGCAGCATTTTCAAACTACACATGGATGTCTGCGATATGTGAAAGAAAATTTTTTGCCCAAAAAGTTTTACGGAGTCTATCTTTAGTTTCACTTTTTGGCTTCTACAACTCCGATTGTATTCCTCGTCTCGACATTCATACTTGTAGTTTCAAAGTAGATATGTGCAAAACTATTTACAGCTCAAATCAGTCAAGCACAGCGAGCATTTTATTTCCGGTTTCCTCCTAATCGAAATAATTTACAGCCTTCCTCCATATACTTCCCTTGTCTGGTTCAGATCTTTTGGTATTATTGGTATACTTAATATATATTTTGCTTTCATATTTCACAATCGCCCAATTTTATCTAAAATAAGTTGAAAAAGCTCTGTCTGATACTTCCTAAATACATATGTATGGAAATATCGACCATTTCTCCATTCAGGACAGGAGCCTGTGTATATTTGGCCATAATTTTAGCTTGCAATAATGAGGTTCCGTTGTTTAGTTTAGTAGCCATATTTTCAGTCAATATAGGAAAAGTTATGTTGGAAAGAAACTTTCCAACATTCCGATTACAATTTTTCTGTGAGGGAATTCAGAAGTTTTAAAAAGTCATTTTGCCGTGTTTTCGTTTGAGATAGTAGATATATTTAAACGGAGTGTGGGTACATTTACTTTACCTTGTGTACATATGTAGATATATAAAAACAACTATTACACCTGCTTAGCATCAATGAATAGTAATCGATACCTGGGTATTTTGCTGAGGATTTGTATTTAAGCTCAATATTACCCTCAGTGGTTACTTTTCAAGCTAATATGTCATAGTCATACTGCTTTAATAGAAACTGCAGTTTATTCGAATAGAATAAAATTATATGTAGAGCAAAAGTTGAGCTCAAGATCATGTTCGTCGGTCTACATTAAAACTTTGATAATAACAGAAAGTCTAATTGAATTATTAGTAAAATCAATATGGCAACCGGATCCCTTCGAATTCAGCAACAACAAGTTTTGGAAACTCCACGAACTCTGCATCTGACAGAGGAGCAGGAAGAATATTTGGAACGGCAGTTTTCCAAAACAAAGAATCCTCACCCAAGTGAAATGATGCTTATTGCAGCAGAGACGGGGTTAACTGAAGAGCAAGTTAAAGTAAGTCTCCTTTTTTTAAACTTACAAACATTTATAATATTTTTAATTAACATTTTATAGTATTTTTATACTTAGGATGCCTGCACTGCCATGCATGTGAAAAGAATATATATACACTATATACAGTATACATATACACTATTCAATGTATACAACAACATTTCTGCCTTAAAAATTCTCACATTTCCTCTCTGAATTCCTCGTAACGCCTAAGTATCTACATAAGCTCAAAGTTACTATAAACATAAACAAATGCAAACCACGTGTATAAAAGACTTTAAACATTCACAGTTAGTACATTTTCATGTTATTGTCATTATATACGAGTCTCAATAGATTTGAGAGCTATTGAGAAGCAATTTCGATTTCTTTGCTTATTATGGTGATGATTTTAGCACATGCCTACTTCCCCTATGCGTAAAGAATAAACACCAGCAGCCAGGAATTCAGGATTTAAGTATTTTTTGTTCGTGAAACAAAAGAAAGCATTAGTTACAGTGTTATTGTAATACTTAACATAAATAAGGTACTTAACATAAAATACATCATCACTGTAAACCATTACAAAATAAATGAAATATAATTTGCATTCCTAGACTACTACATATGCTCACAGTGAAGCATTTTTTGTAGTGAATATGAAATCATTAAACGTCGGAAACGTATTTCATCCTATGATGTAACAAACAGCTACAAAATTCAGAATACATATGTACTACACACACCAAACCAATACATGTATGTACATATATACTCACGAATAGGGTGGTCTTTCCAACCAACAAATTCTATACTTCCTCTCCAACAAAATAAAATGTTGGATGTGTTTCCCATTCCAATTTGACATTCTGGACTTTGTTGGAAAGTCATATATTAAGTTAGTTGATTTTTTAATATTTAAAACAAAAAATTAAATTGTAAGCACAAAAAGTTGAGATGTTCTATGTACTAATGTAGTATAACTTGCTGCATACTTTTTCTGCTTATTTGGCAATCTGAAGTTTGTTTTTGTATTTGTTATCATTTGGTTTTTCCTCAACTTCCTCAAGGTTTAACTACAACACGATCAGCCATAAAACTGATACAACTGACAGGTTTTGGTACAAATGGCAAAACTTTGTAGTAATATTGATAAAGTTGTATATTAGATACTTGAAACTAATGTAAATGCTTGACTCGAATTTAAAAGCCCTATAGCCCCACTTTTTCAACATTGGTCGTACTGAAGCATGAAATCATGCGGTAAGAGACAAGTAAAATGAACCCCAAATTATTTAATGCTTGTTTTAGCATTGTCTGCGTAATACAGTGTAAGCTTTTGCTTTATCCTCTGGGACAACGTCAATCTGCTACAGATGCGTACATGTCCCACGTCTTTATTGAACCTTTGGTATTTAGAGTACAAATGGAAGTATGGGAACTATTTTATCATTAACCCTTTTTAAACATACCATTATAGTTGCATAGACAGTCCGTGAAAATGATGCTGATGCTTAGCTCAGCATCATCTGGATAAACTAATAGAATTTATCCACACAGCAAGCACAAATCAGCAGGGCACAAAACACTTGTTTATATCATTGAATGCAAGGAAGAACGTTTTCAATGATGCACGTCGAGATCTCCTCGTATAAATTAATTTATCACTGTAGTTTTTCTTCCCCAGCCTGCAACAGCCCTGGCATTTTATTCCAGGATTCAACTCGGTTTACAAGCAATAAGTATTATGTGATTAAACATACATAAGCACGATATGACGTTAGACTAATCTTGTACGTTGGATTAAGATACTCCACCGCCTGTTAGTCAATGCTGATTCTAACTATAGTTAGTTTGTTCTTCTGCAATAAGAAAATCTAGAATATACATATACTTGCTAAACTCATAAACTTACTGACTATTTAGCATTTATATAGATATTTTGTGGCCGACAGGGCTAATGAATAATTAAAAGTTATCGTTGGCAATTATTTACAGTGTCACCACTGGCACTTTTTTGAGCAGTTCCAAATGTCATTCAAAGTCCTATTAAAACATTTTAAGAGCAATAAAAATCTTTAATGGTGACTTACGACGTTGAAATTTCCGTTTACTATTCCTACCATATTTAACGTTATATATTCTATACAGTATTAGTGAGTTGTGACTTGGAACTTCCAGAATGTCAAATAATATACATATTATTAGCTCATGGTTATAAATATTATTATCGTTTGAGCCATACAAAAACGAAGACATTGTAGATAATTTAATAGAATGTAAAATGGCGCTCCTTAGAACAACGGGGAATTTTTAAAAGATTGACTACAAAACTCACCTTTCCTTTATGCATGTCAGGATTTAAATGCTAAATGATACTGGCTTAGGTTAATTTACGAATTTAATGTCAGTAAAAACTTGTAGAGTTATTTTCCTGTGGACATAAAGACGATTTATGGGAATTTTATTGAAACTAGAACTTCCACTTGCTGCTTAGATATGATGTTTTAATTCATGAATGCTCTTTCCAGCCTTGGCAAGGACAGGAAATAAAAGTTTGAGCAACAAAAAACCTTTTACTTTACCTTACTTCTAAAGAAACATTAACTGAAATGTACTTGTGCAAATTATTTTCATTTACAAACTTTTTAGCAATCATTTATTTCTATACATCACAATGAACGCAGCCAAAAACATGTAGTTTGCTATAGATTTGCGTCTTGTGTGTTTAATATGCAAGAGTATTTTAACAAGCAGTGCAAAATCACGTATTCACGAAATACTACTTCGTCAATACTCAAGAACTTGACCCTGATGTGACGAAGACGTGGATTGTTAATGATGGAATGGAATATTGTTTCCATGCGAGTATTTTCCTTGTATGTAATTATTCTTATTGCTTGTTTTTTTATTGTGGATACAGTACAGCACAGGACTTGCAGGGCTATTAAGTGCGCATCTAAAACTCAGCATGTGTATATAGACAGTAAGCCAGGCAAATCCTTCTTTCATGTACCTATATGATGTCGTGATGCTGCATATAGGCTGAATCTTGTCATCATTCAGGGGAAAGAAATAATAAATGAGCAAATTTCTATTCTTACCAAATTCATTTCATCACTCTATACGCCACAACATTGCGTTTGGTAATTCAACAACCGCGTTAATGAGTCAGATAATTAATGGTGGGGGATTTCATATAATTCGTTGTGAGAAAGCTGCAAGGGTTAGCAAGCAGCATTGTATACATAATTTACGTACGCAATTTAATGTTTGTACTATAAAAGAGCAAATAAAATATTCAAGCATTATTTTGGCATTATATGGAAATGTTAGTGCCTGCAGTTGTGCATACTATTTTCATTTTCTGTATATATTTAGTTCAATCTATATGGTTTTCAGTAATTTCCTCAATACAACTTCAAATGATAAGTTGTGCATATTGTAGCGTCGCTCGTGTACAGCATTCAAAAATATTTATAGCTATTGTTTATTTGAGCATCGTCAACGACAGAGACGCTTAGACTGTTTGTCCGCATGTTTTTGTATAATAATGAATAAAATTTGTTTTGAACTTGCAGGCATGGTACACCCTCAAGTTGGAGAACTGGAGGAGAGATCAAGGATTAAATCCAAGGGGAGGAAGAATTTGCTAATGTATTCATCAGTTTAGAGAAGTCAGTCTCGTCAATTTAAAAACAAAGTCAACCTTCAATGAAATGTAAACTTTTGCAATATAGAGTATTTACTGTAGCCGTCTAAACACGCGAATTTTATTATAGTTATATTTTAAAACAATCTTCACGTGCAGCATCAACGCTGTGCACAAGTTAAACTATACTAGTTATTGCGTTATTATTGTAATCACTCAATTACATAAAGCAAACTTGAAAATATTTGAAAATCTATTTCTTTGTTACTAGTTTAAAAATAAGAATAAATGGCTATTTAATGTGCAACAAATTGTGAGACCGTAGTACATCATTTGCATTTTTTGCGGCTTGTCACCATCCGTGATCAAAATTTCCTACCTCAAAGTAGCGTAAGTCGTGGAGTATAGTTTAATTGGAGCTAAAGGAGCAGATGATGAGGCTGAATAATTCTCCGCCTATTATTTCTTGAAGGTTAAGATGAGGTTTTTCATCTTCATCGTAAGTATCCCAGTATACTCAGTAGTAAGTTTACTAATTGGGTCTGATTCTTCACACCTTCTGCACAAGTAACAATGTTCTTCCAAGTTCGAAGTTTTATCCTTCTGGTTTGTCAGTACATATATTTAATGTCGTCATGTAAATACATCCAATTATTTTTTACAAAATTGCTTCTGGGTATTTATGATGAATCTGGTATTGCTATAGATCAGCATGGATTCAGGTGTGTCTATCTCGTATCGACAACACTATACACTACATTCTGCTAGCATGCCACGGAACATGTCATTAATGGCTTAGGGTGTTTTACATACATGTGTATGCTGTTGGGATCATCTACTTCCGAACAACTATATCCTACCTGCTGCCGAAAAAATCAATAGGTTGCAACCAGTTCACTCACAATGATAATTAATCCCAATATGTTAATTTTTCGTGCTCAAGTGCTTTCATGGTACGGAACTATTCATAATTTATAATTGCTTGCATGCAACATACTCTACTCTGTCAGAGCATAGTAATTTAAATTTCATTGTAATCATTAGACACTTTTTTGTTCTTGGTGGATACTCATGGAATTCGTAATGCATATCGGCCAAAGGTCAAAAGGTTTTTTATCGGGTTTAATCATACCTGTCTATCACGTCATATCATAATCATACTGAACAACTGTAAAGATGCAGACAGTAGAGGTTGAAATCCTAAATGTACTTGTAATTTCAAGTATTCAAATCGTGATAATAAATGACATTGTTGCCTTAACTGGCTTAAAAACAGATACGTATACCAATACTAGTGGCATTGGTATGTCAGCGTTACAGCATACAAGTGACCATTATGTTTTTTATCAATAATGCCATCAAATTATGATAAATGTGCGTATGAAATTTAAATATCCCGACTTAATAGGTTTTCTCATTGCTTTGCATACATCTCACTTATTATTATGCATCAATTTGATGAAACGCTTGTTAGGCAAATTCACTCCTGTAGAGCATTGCAAAATTTTATTCAATTCAATGTCAAATGGATTAACGTAAGGTACGGAAATAAAAAACAATCTCAACTCGAACTTGTTAACTTTTCACCCGGAACCAGAGCAATTCATATATACATATATATATAGTGTATAGTGAATAATATACATAATATGTAAAAAAAAATATATAATAATTATAATAACAAATCTTCAGTTAAGTATATTTAAATGATTATTTTCATTCGCCAATCTTTTAGTATGCGTTTCGTCAGTTTCCTAGTAAGCACAACAGTATCCATACAGTAAAAACTTTTAATATACTTTTTATAAGTTTGTTGCTATGTGAAAATGTTTAGAAGCAAACGAGCAACTTCCTCACCATCATGTAATTTGTTTGTCAACGGTTCAACGGGGAAAGTTGTATCTGCGTCTATTGTGTGAGTAGAAAGAAATTATGAGCTGCAATCTTTTCTGGACTGCGCTGTAATAATAATTATCCGGGATAATTTGCTGTGCTAAACGACACATAGGCACATGGTGGCTTGCAGATGAAAAAATTTGACTTTATATAAGCGGGCAGAAAAGTAGGACAGGTTTCCAGGGAACACATTTTATATACATACAGAGTCAGTAGATGGGAACGCGAGTTCGTTTTCTATCTTTTTTGTAAGTCTGAACTAAAGGAAGAAGAGAATATGCGGTTCATTTTACTAAAAACAACAAATAGGGACCAAGTAGTAGTTAATTTAGCTTGCTCAAATATAAAGTATGATGGGCTACCATGGATATGGAATAATAATAGTAGTTTCAACCTATTACACTTAAATTAAGTAGTGTAGTGCAGCGAAAGGGATGCACAACATATCCCTGTTTATAGTACATTTACGGAAATTGGAATGTATCTAATAATGCTTAGTTGCTGAGAGATATGTGATGTTGATTTCCCCAAAATGCTATTTAGTTTGTATTATTTGTCCGTAAGGAAATACTTTCAACCTGAAAATAATGAGTCAAATTGAGTTTAATGTAACTCCCGTTCTTGTTCCTCCTTGTGTAATCCTAATAAGGTTGGGTGAAAATACCAACTTAAAAGCACTAAATGGAGTGCAAAGTCAAAAATAATAGGAACTAATAATATACTATAATCAGACAATCCTGCTTGTGCCAAATTGTTTTACCTTTCTCAAAAATATAATACAATGCTCACCCTGCTGTAGTTCATATGACATCGAAAGGTCCCTAAACTTGGGAAATTAACGATGTCTCCGACTTAGTCATCCGAGAAGAAAAATAAAACAGACGTTGTGAGATCAAATTGGAGTACCTAAACTAGTAAGTATTTATGATGTATAAGTACCAATAGATTATACAATGTCCACATGCATGTATCCAGTCTTGCTTTGTACATACGTGGTTTTGCTAAAAAGCAAACGAATCATATTTCTAATGTTGTTGTAGACATTGTTTTCCATTCCTATTATTTTAATGGCGGAAGTCAGATCTTAAACATCAGTTGGTAAGGATATCTAGGACAAAGAGGTACGAACAACATCCGCTTAAGCACTGCAAATGTAAAGATGATTTTATTTATGTAAAGATGGTCCCAGTTTTACCAGTGTTTTAACGAAAAACAACCCAACTGTTTTTACAACGGGGTCTTCACGGAACAGATTATGTGAATTAAATTACTGCTGAGTATCGATTATCAAATGATACGAATAGATGAGACGTACGAGAATGACATGGGCGTTTTGAGATTCATTCTGTATTCTGTAATGGTTCACTTATACTGGGTGGAAAGCTGTTGAAGCAACTGCTTGAAGGCAACGATCTCATCATCCCATGCATTTCCACTTCACACGAACGGGAGCGTATATGCCGAAGCCGAAACCTAACCGGGGTCAAGCATATATTTCGTATTCATAAATATGTTCGAAAGTCGACAATCACAATCGTTGCAACATCAAGTTACATTAAATTTAATTTATGCCATTCTCTGTTACATGATTTAAATGCAACTTTCGTGACAACTATTCTTTCCTTTCTCCAAAAATGCTTAGGTATATCTTGAAAAGCATCTGAATGCATCAAGTATGTTTTTACGAGGAAGTAGTAAATATAATATTTTTGAAGGACTCATTTCATTTGCAAAATCACACATGGAAGAGAATTTCCCCTGACTATCAATACATAGTTTTTATGATCTAACCTTAATGATTTAATGGATTGAGGTTAAGTTACAAAAAGTTCACGGCGACACATGGTCACCCATTCCGAGATTGGTAAAATGCGCGAGAGTTTCCTGTAATGGTTCACTGAACATGACTTGGAAGAGGAAATCTGAGAAAGCAGTCATTTCATAGCAGCTTGAACATAAAATGTCGTTTTGTTCTGGCAAAAAATAATATTGTAAGACTGAACAAGGAGGTATGACAGGCAGAAACCAATGTATTTTATCCGTTAGGAGTATGTGCTTGCCTGGTAAAAACCGTACAGACGAAATATTGTAGGAGGCTCCCATGACAGGCGATAAAGGTTTTTTCATGCTGAATATAATTTTGGCGGCACTTTAACTTGCCCTTTTCTCTCTACGGACTAGAGTCAAGCAGAGTCAACAAGAGAGTTGGCTCTGTGTGTAATGATACCTCGTAATAAATTGCATTGTTAAAGATTCCAACAAGTTCCAACGGTCTACTCTACTTTACATTCCTTGTGTCGACGAAAGTCATAAACCGACGCTTTCACCAGTATAGACTCCTGGCCTGGCGTACTTTTTCCTTTTCTGTATATGTTCCTGTATTGAAATAACCTTAATATGTGTAAATATGCGTGTACACACACACACTCAACCATGCGTTTGGAGATTTTATTTCCATAAGCATTTTTCACCACAAGCAAGAACTCTGCTGCAGAAGTGGAATTTTTATTCATTAACCTAAAAATGACTTTGTGTTGGGAACAAACGACAACCCACCAAGTAAAGATCAAATATCCAACGATACTGGTGAACATTAAGTACTAAAGTAGTCAAAATATTAAAATAGTGCTAAAATCCTGGTTTTAAGACTCATGCGTTCAGTAAGCTAGCACCTTACAAAGAGAAACGGATGTTTCGGGACTTGGCTACGCCAGAGACAATACGCATGCAACTAAAACCTTGGGTCTGGTGGTCTGACTGCCGTTTGCACGTAGTTGGGGCAAAGTGAGCTCGAATATCTTTTTTGAATATCTTCACAAAAGACCGGGCTTCCAAAGATGACCTGAGTTTTGCCCTATTTTTTGGAAGTTGGTGGAGACCATTTTAGGCTGTAGAAGTATGTACAGTACCTACCATCGTTGGTATGGTTTTCATTTCCACCATAAGGAGTCCACCATTTCAGTCTAATTACATCATATTGGGGGCACTGTGCGCTAGTATATGTTTGCAATATGTACCTAATATTGTTTTAATTTCTCTAAATGCACCCTTCTTAAGAAAGAAATAATGCGTAAAACAAGTAACGTCCTGGAAGAAAATATGGTGAAATCGTAACATGGAAATCATTCAAGTTACATTGCATATTAATGAGAATCTCTCGATTAATTAATTGAGGACCAGATGGATGTAATACTGCGAAACTTAAGTAATTTGGTTGAGTAAAGACCTCATCCTCTAGCCCAGCATCATTTATCGACTTAAGAAGATTTATAAAGCTCACTTTTCTTTTTAGTCCAGGCTTACATGTGTATGTAGATACTTGTGAGTAATATTGAAGTGTAATGCTGAAAATAAATCGAACTCTAGAACTTAAACTCAAGGTAAAGAAACCAATTTCTGTTGAATCGTCAAATTCTACACGAGGAATGATGAGAAAACCACTAGCAAACCTTTCCTTTGCCTCACTGTGCTCCAGTCAATAAAGATACAGATCCAATAAACAATTAGATTTCAAAATGCTCCATGATAAAGCTCCCCGAAAATCATAGGACTCGGTCGTACTTATATACGTTGGATGTAAGAAATAAAAGCAACAACAAAACTATTCTGATACCTGATGGCGTTAGATGAAAACCGTTATATTATGTATGTTGGAAATCATAATTAATTAATATAGAACGGAATTTTGTCAAAACAAACAGGCTTTTCTTTATTTTTACATTAGTCAACTGTATAAACACCCAAATTATAAACAGCTCTATACACACAATTGTACATTTGACGAATTACATTTTTTGTTAATATATGCAATAATAATAACTTTCGACAAAAATCTATCTCATTCATGAAGTAAAACACAAACACACATTACGGCGAGCTTCGATTTGTTTTTTGTGAGTTATGAATTTTAAATAGCATTATATTTTACTGTCTGAAATAAGCGTTAGAAACCGTGTCAGAGATGCTTCTAACTTCTTCCCAAAATAATTTTCATATCGACATTCCGATTAAATGTAGAACATATAAGAAATAAGCTTCGCGTACCTCTCGTTTTCGTTACCTCTCTTTTCTGCATAATATATAGTACATGTAAGTAATAAGTTTTACGAATTTCTCCATTGATACACCCACCAATAAATATGCCAGCAGTGGCTGTACACTTTTTTGTATAGACACACTATAAAGTTTACAAGTATAGGAATATCGTTAACTACTTCTGTACTATTACAATTTACACAAGGAAATTATTGATTATTCATATTTTATACACGCGCTTAAATATCATGCTGAAATGATTTAAAAATATATATAAGCAACATCTTGACTAGCCACAAATGTTAATTTCTTAGATGTGTTAAATTGATGGTATGATTACAATTTTCTCCTTAAATATTTATACCAATGAGGATATTAGTACAATTCATAATAATAATTGTCATCGTTTTATAAAATATGGTTTACTTTGAACAGCGCTTGATACAAGTTATTACACAGGTTGTGCCATATATAACCATGTACTCACCTTTCGGTAATTATATGTATAAGTATAGAGTTACTACAAAACAGTTGTATATCAAGTAATTTGTACAGGTACAACTAGAATACATACACTCGTACACGAATTAAAACAAGAATCATAAGAAAAAATCCATATCGGCAACAACAATATTAGTTCATTTGTTTCACATGCTTCATATACTTAATATATCACGGCTCTAAATTATGGGGTTTCGACTGATTACTAGATTGGTATGAAAAATTTTCTTTCGTTCATAAAGTAAGTAAAGTTTCAAAGGAGTATATCATAACAAACGGATTAAAAAAATACATATATATTGCTAAAACTTGTAGGCTAAATGTAAGTAGTATAGTGACCTTTATTTTATGATACTGTTGTGCTGTCTACAGAATAAGTCAAAACTGTGGTTTGGTAGGCGGTAGCACTAACATGAACATATAAAAAATTGGTGCAAAGTACATAATAACAACATGACTTTCTGCCTAATGAATACATTTTAGTATTCTATAAGCTGAATATAAACATAAAAACAAGAAACTTAATTATCCATTGTTATATCTTGGCTAAACAAATATATGATGGCTATATAGGATACATAATGTATATTTGGATCAACTGCACAAATAATCCTAACTTTGCTTCCTTGGACACAAGGTAACCGTCTATACGAACACCATTTTCGTAGTCATTCAAGGCAAATTAATCAACGGGTAATACCGTGTAGATGAATATGTTCATAGATTCGAAGGTTGTAGTAGTAGTAGTAGAGTAATAATTACACCATAATCTGCTAACCTAATATTGCCACATCTAGGATTGTGACTACGGAACACAAGCATAATGAAATCAATCGGATGAATTTATCAACTGCATGACTGCCAATTTAAACCACTTGAGACAACCAACCGGTAAGCTTAGATTTAATTGTGCAGAAAACTTTAGATTCCTCCCTGTGTGATACGTATGTATGTAAATACAAGGTAAATTAAAACAAAGTGAGCTCTTACAGCACCAAATAAATAACCCTATTGTGCTTCAAGGCCCATGCAATTGTACGGGAACATTTCAATATGTGGTTGAGAAACCGGAGAAAGTAAAAACTTTAAGCGCTGCGATTTCATTTGACACATACACGAATAACTCGGAGTATGTTATGTAAACAAATATGAAAGTATCTCTTTGTCGGAACAAACGCTTGTGACATTGTACGTTTTGTAAGTTGCCAATACAATAAAAAATAACACTCCATTCCTTTGCTCTAGCCCTAAACCTAACTTTATGAATTCAACAGCTGTCACCAAAACTTTCGAAATAATCATTTATATTATATGAAGTTTTATCTAATATTTGAGAATTCTAGCAGTCCAGTATATCAGTCTGCCTGGATTTTACCTTCTGCTCACCTACAACCCAGGAATATTGCATAACCGTCAACTAACAATAACAGCTGCATCAGGAACGAAAAAATAAAAATAGCTGCAAATATAATACTGAAATTTGGTAGTTATAAACGTTTTGTCATAGAGGAAATACAGATACCTAGAAACTTAGACAGTCACCTGTTAATAAAAATCGTTCAATTCTAGTGCTGTTGGCTCAGGCGTACGCACATATTAATTTCCAGAAAACAATATATTAATATTGCACAATACTCCGTTCTTGCCTTTTGTCACACGCAAAAATTAGATACAGTGGTGTGCGGGGTGAAAATCTGGACATGAGTTTTATTTGGAAAGCAAACGGATTAGACAAATGTTAAAGATTTAGACTTTATAATACCTGTGCTATAAAAATTTTGTAAACCAAAAAAATTCTGCTGAACGTTTTAAAGCTTGGTTCTAATGCACTAACTGTTAATCATCCATTCAAGTTAAGTTCTTCATTACGGACAAATATGAATATTCTCCTGCTTTCTTTTAAACCAAAACGGCACTTTGCACATATGAATCTTAAAGAAATTATTTATAAAATAGGCTATACAAGATTGATACAAAAAGGAATTGCTTGCAAGCATAATATTATTATAGGTTAGGTTTATATTGATTGGTGATTGTCCCAAAATGATATTAATACGTTAGCTTACGATTAGACATCTAATGGCAACACATTTTGACGTCTCTGCCGTCCGCTAGTAAGTCTATATTAAATTTGTCGTTTGTCACTTCAAATTTTGATCACTGAAAATGTTCGCAAATGTGTAAACACGGATGCTTCTATACGCTTGTAGACGTTTACGCACATTAGGGCACAAGCATTAAATGTGGTCCGTGTCGTGTTTTGGCAGGACAAAGGAATGAATAAACTCATGGTACGAATATCGTTTTCGTTAAAGTTCATAAAAGATAGAAGTAAATACAACTGATAAGTTTGGAATGTGAATAAAGGAAAACTATGACATACTATATGCAATCTATGCTTGACAACATATCGATTGATTTCATGCTGCTATAGATGTCAACTCGGAATTATAAAACTAATCTGCTAATGCATGTTAAATCGCCGTGGCGGATAAGAAGGATTATGTATACTGAATATAGCGAATATTACATTATTCAAACACAAATTTAAGGTATAAATTCCATTTCTTCACAGTAGGAAAACCAAAAAAGGTGGTTGGTTCAGGTTATGTTTCAGTGTGAAGCAAGAGCTCATCCCAATACACTGCACACGTTCGTATCTGGTTTAAACAGGACCAACAAATTTCATAGTGTTACCTTTCCAATACTTTTCAATAATTTAAATTTTCAAATCTTTACTTTATATCCAAAAGACTACCACTAGAATGAAGTAATATACACTCATTATGGCACAAAGTTTCAATACCGCATGTATGCCCTGAACCTTCAACTACCTAGCATAAAAACAGACCGAAAGATACTGAAAACTTTGAACCACAATAAGAGCAATCGTAATGAACATATTACAAAAACTGGCGATTTTCAACTGGAATATTGGCTAAAGAATTGACAGTCATGATGGGTTTCGCTATGACATGTCTTTCTTCACGAAAAGACACGGTATAAATATTTTAATGTCATTACTTAACAATAAACTTAAGATGTAGAACATAAATATGTAAATTCTATATAAATTATGATTTCAACAAATAAATATAATTGACGCAAGTACAGCGCTAAAACAATCATGGTAAAACATAAGTAAGTAATTATGTAAACCTTGTATTTGCTAATATTTCAGAACAAGTTAGAACATTTAAATGCAATTGACCATGCATCAAACTTAACATGATGCACTCAACATGGCCTAGATTTGGCACACAAGTAAAAGAATATTTGCTTAAAAAGCAGAAAATAACAAAAGTTATCACTGTTTTCGTTGATTCTTAAATATAAAAATTCATGGCTTAAACTATCCTAGTTAGCTAGTTTCATAAGTACAAAAAGCTGGTAAAGAAATCTCCATAAGTTGAATACATGTCATTCAATACCATTGAATTACCTTCATGTACAGACATCCAAATACCTAACGCTTTTTCTAAAGTTCGCACTCACTTGCACACACACACATACAGCATTCTAACACAGGATTCCTATTGAGGCCTGACAGAGTCTATTTTATTTGCTCGTACAGAATAAATGTTGAAGTCGGTAATTATCCCCTAATGAACAAATCTGGGCGGGACGAATTTTTGTTTCACATTTTTGGATTGGAATGATTCTCAGTCTTTTGAACTGAATGCTCTCTCCACACCTTTTGTTTTATTCGTAGTTTCTTCTTTGGAACTTATAGAATTCATCTAAAACTAGTCTGAAGAAATTTGGAATAATGATGCCACTGATGATCTAAATCAGTCAATCAACACCAAGCTTCAGGAGGAGCTCCAGCGTAACTCTCATCATCACTAGATTGTCCACCATACATATCTGCCAGCTTCTTAAAACGGGGTCCGAATGTGGGTAAATAGTCGAAATTCAGGTCTCCATCATCAGTGCCTGAAGCGAGGGATGAAAGGGAACCCATGGAGTTTCCGTCTCCTTCGTACGCGTAGTTACGCACATCGTCGTATGGCAAACCGTCGGGATCATTGTCAACTTTATTCTTATTACCCTGTAAAAAGCTCTGAATATCAGGGCCTTCTCCAGGTTCGGGCATTCGACCAGGGTGGAGATCTTGCATAGGAATTTTGTCAGTCGGTGAAATAAATGGACCGCCTGTAGGTCTCATTAGAACGGACAGGTCGTAGCCCGTCTGATCACCTTCACCACCACCTTCATCAGAATAATTGATGATATTCTCCCTAACATCATCATGAGGATCACCCTTGACTTCTTCATAGCTTCGCCGTCGCCGATAAAAGACGATGGCGATTATGAGGATAAGTAAAATTAGAATACACACAATCAAGATGATTATGAAATGGAGTCCAACCACCAGACTAGCTTGTTGGAGCACAAGAGGAGAGTCACAGCTCGACCAGTTTCCAACTGAATAGCTAGGATCTCCCAGGTTATAATGTTTTTCATTAAACATCAAGGTGGTAACGCAACCGCGAAATCTTTGTAGTGTCGGAACATATGACCATCTTAGCGCATGTTGAAGTTCACTAGGATTAAATGAGAGACCTCCAAGTTGAAGAGGTCCATTAACATTGAGAACAGCATTCATTCCTCTGGGACTAGACGAGTTATAACAAGCTGGATCTTGGAGTGCACAGTCATCTACTTCCATGGAAATTTTACTTGGACTCCAACGTAAAGTTATTTTATGATTAGTGCCGTCCGCCAGATCGGGTGAACCTAGAAGTTCGATACGGGTTGTTCCGCTACCATAATCAAGATTTAAAATCGGCCGTCCATTTTTCAATTCCAAAGATATGAAATCTGAAGTATTGTATGGATACGGTGACTTGTAAACTGGTCCATTATAAAGTATCAGGGCCGTTTGTTCATATGTCGTAATATGAACAACCAAATTAGACTCGTCGCAAACGGTGAGTGGTTCGTACCATGCATATCCATTTCCTCCAAAAGAAATTGAAAGTTCTTCACATCGAGGCCCGGAGGATCCTTCTCTGAAGTGCTTCGTACACTCACACCAATATCCACGGTCACCACCCGAATGACATATACCTTGGTTAAGGCACGGATTAGGTAGGCAAGTTGTTAAAGGCTCAACGACGTCACACTCACACTTTCGTTCCACGTAAGCATTGACCCCAACAAAAGTAGATACGTTGGTATAAACTTGGTAGGGAATGTCCAGGGTTTTCAGGACATTCTTACAACTTAGCTCACAATATTCTGGCTGTTTTTCGCTAAGACACTCATCAACACGTATCATGAGAATATTGAGCTGTAAGGCATTCTCCAACGCGTCTTTTCTCTCCCCCATAACACCATCCAACTTTTCAGCTTTGTAGTAGGGCGACCCATGCGCTGAGTAGCGTACATCTATTGCTGAGTCCATCCGGGGTGAAGTGATAACGGTAAATACGTCCACGTTGTCTGGGGGAATATCAAACGCATTCGCAATCTCTCTTTGCAGCCGGTCTCGTTTACTAAGGCCATCGGAATCAGGTTTTACAAAAAGCTCTGCTGTTGTCATAATACGTATGGACCCGGATTGTATGACAGCAATTTCAGGGATCTCCTTTACAGTTACATTCACAACGGCAGTAACTGTACTACCCCATTTCCTGTCATGTACCTTGAAGTTAAGTGAGTAGTCACCTGTGGAAGCTTCAGGCTTCATATTAATGTTACCTGACGACGGGTCAAGATTAAAGTTTGTAGCTGGTTTATCATTGTCCCAACTGAATGTTTTGTCTGGTAAATCCCAATCGTCCGGATCCTTCACATAAACTCTTCCGATGGGAAAGGTGCTAGTTTGTTTATATTTGTACACAAATATTTTACTCTCGCCAGCTTCCATGTTATTATCGTTTTCATCGCCGATGATCACAGTAAGCGTGCTAGTTCCAGTTTGTTGTGGGTGGCCGCTATCTGTTATTGCAATCGGAATTAAGTAATACTTTTTGCGCTCACGGTCGAAGTTGTCTTTCTTAGCATAGAGTGATTGATCTTTAATGTAAAACGAAGTCCTAATTTCAAGATCAGCAGCATCGATAGAATATGAGAATGGAGGACCGTTTTGTGGAGAATCTTTGTCTGAAGCTGTAAGTTGTACAATACGACCTGCATGTCTATTTTCATCCCACACAACTGGGTTGGTACACGTGAGTACTGGCTTATTGTCATTAATATCGGTCAAGTGTACGGCCAATTCCTGATAACCTTGCAAACTGGTAGTTGTTTTCCCCCATTCGTCTTTGGCCCCAACACGCAAATAATGTATACTGCGCCCTTCAGGAGGATCTGCATCCAAGGCTTGTATAACCCGCACACAACCGGCGTCATCGACAGAAAAATGACTCTCCCCACTCTCGATAAAATACGATATGTTTTGGGGCTGGCTTCGGTCACCAATATCTGGATCGAAGGCTTTAACGGTGAAAATGCAGCCTTGTGGGAGGGGATACCCTTCAGGAAATGTTGTGTTTGTTATCATGGGTTCAAACTTTGGGGGATTATCATTGATGTTCATTACATTGATAATGACTTTGGTGTCTGCGGAATACTTCGTGTCCCAAGCTCGAATAGTGAGCTCATAGCGCCGATTGGTTTCGTAGTCCAAAGGATTCTTAATAACAATTCTGCCCGTTTGATCGTGTTCGATTTTGAATGCATCGCCTACGTTTCCATGTATAATGGAATATGTTATGACAGAAGCTGTATCATTGTCTTTGGCTTGAACTTCTATTACTTTAGCATTTACGTTTGCGTCCTCATTGATTTCAGCTTCGTACTCCGATTTTGCAAAATACGGTTCGTTGTCGTTCTTATCGGCGATCTCAATTCTGAACTTCTGCGACCTTTCATTTGGCCTTCCATCTTTTGTAAGGGCTGACGGCGCACCGTCTCTTGCAATAACTCTTAGGGCGTAGAAATCCTTTTCTTCTCGATCAAATTTCTTGCGAGTTCTAACTATTCCTGTTTTGGGTTCGATACTGAAAAACTCTTGAGCGTCTTCGTCCAAATACAAGGTCACTTCGTTGTTGGGCGATGTTCCGTCGTTATCATGAGCTCTTACACGCATAACTGATGTACCAATGTCTTCATCCTCCAAAACACTTCCGTGAGGCAATGTATCATGGATGAGAAAATTCGGGATTTCGTCGTTTTCATCTTTGACTGCCACAGTGATGATTGTCTCAGCTGCCAAATTATGCTTGTTTACTGCTCTTATGGTGAGTGAATATAGAGGGACCTTC
Source organism: Lipothrix lubbocki (assembly GCA_034696945.1). Lineage (NCBI taxonomy): Eukaryota > Metazoa > Arthropoda > Collembola > Symphypleona > Sminthuridae > Lipothrix > Lipothrix lubbocki. The sequence continues at coordinate 31,907 of JAQGAK010000342.1, forward strand.
TCAAAATCCAAATCTTTATCCAACTTAAGAATAGCGCGCTTTTTTACTTGTTGATCCTCCAGAAAAAAAACCTTATCTTTGTTTGTGGGTTCTGTCTGACCGGTAATCAGTTCAAAAAATATTTCATCGTCATCGCCGGAAGTAGCATCTATTACAATTCTAGGTGTGGATCGGTCTTTGTCCGTCTCATTGAGTTCTATGTAAGTTGTATGATTCAAAAACACGGGGGGTTTCTTGTGAGGTTCTACAACTTCGATTGTCAAACTTATGGAATTTTCCTGAGGTGGTTCACCTCTATCCCTAGCTACCGCTTGTAGTGAGAATCTTTTATCAAGCGGAAGAGCTTTCTTTAGTTTGACTTCCCCATTTTCAGGCACAATTTCAAAAAACTCTAGATCTTCAGGATGATGAGGATCCTTTCTTAAGCTGTACTGTATTGCGCCATTTTTATCATCATCTATATCCGTTGCAGATATTCTCATCACTACATCTCCGATAGCATGATCCTGAGGGATTGATTCCTTGTAATCCTAAAATGAATAGCACAGAGCACTTGATCAGAAAAAGAAACAAAACATAATATTGCAAATCATACAAAAAAGCCTTAAAACAAAAGACGAGACAAGGCTTCACCGTCAACAAAGCTTTAACGAAAGCAAGATCAGTGCAGAAGTGAAATGCGAGGAACTCTGCTTGTACGTTTTTACCTTTCGTCTATAATTTCGATGCGGCTTCAGAAGCAAGACATTAAACATAGATATAATTAAAAACATTTTGAACGACGAGAACTCGTTTATGCAGACTAACATTATGCACGTACAAAATAAGCGAGACTTACATATTTGTCGAACATAGGTCTGTTATCATTAACATCGACAATTTTCACTTTGATGGTGCAAACAGCATCCAATGGTGGCTGTCCATTGTCTGTCGCCCGTACAGTTACGTAAACTTCCTTTTCTCTAGCTGGTTCATCGCGATCAAAAATCTGTTAAAGACAGGAGTGTATATTATAGTAGAATAAGTGTGTTTGTACTTATAACTCCAAGACTTTGTAAATAGTCGATAAACATACTTTTCTTGTTCGCAGTTCTCCAGTTTGGGGATCAACGGTGAATGCATCCCCCGTGTGCTCTGACGAGCTAGACACAATAGAGTATTCAATTGTTCCCCCAGGTGATTCTTTTGGATCGTCATCACTGGCTTCAACCTAAATTAAAAAATCGTGGTTAAAAATATGCTTTTTAATAAAAAATAAGGTGAATTTAGAATAAGTATGACTACTAAAAGACTAATTTTACATACCTTCATCACAAATGTGTCTATTTCTTCATTCTCTTTAATTTGGGGTCGCCAATCTCCGCACGCCTTAAAGTCTGGTTTGTGCAAATTCTGGAATTCTCTGCTATTGTTGACAACCTAAAATGTACAATATTAGTGTTATATTACAGCTAAAGCTTGGAAATAATTTTACGAGTACAAATTATACATGTATGTATTGAAGTGAACGTCTAAAAAAATTACCCTGTAACTGGAATCGGCAGCTGGACGTTGGTCCCTTAACATGACAATCGATGAAACTGCTGCAGAAGTTCGACGGGCTCTACTGGACCTTGCATGGTCATTCCCATGATGTTGTCTATGAGGATGCTTCGCTTCTGAAGAAGAAAACAAATTAAGATTACCACTGACTTATAATATGTAGATAAATAAAAATAAACTGGTTATCCCGCATGGTTATACTTTCTCGGTTACCCACGAGACATACGATTTGAAGCTCTTTTTATGGTTTTTATGCATACATTCAATGTCAAAAACCATCACAAGCCGAAATTCAGAAAGTGGACTAGCACACTTGTTTTTACAATTCTATTGTCATGCAGTACTACCTAGATATTTCATTCGAAGGAAATGTCATCCAGGACAGTGACAGTTCTAATGATACATTGCACTTAAGTCTTTACAGATCCATTTCGTTCCTTAAAATCTCGTACTATAGAAGTATCTAACTACACTAAATTCGTCTCGCAATGCTCACAAATCAGTACACTTGAGCACATAATATCTTTCAGAACACCGTCAGAGTCGGATGTTCCATATAGGGGTGAAGTGTCATTTGAAGGTAAGTATTAAATAAAATAGCTGGAATTTCTAGTTTTGTCCACACTTCTCTGGACACTAAAATGATTACATTTTCGATTTGAAACACATTTCATTGTGTTCTACCTAAAAAGGTGACGTCCTGAAACATTCATTTCTCTTCGTAACAAGAATGACTTCTTGTTTGTTAAAGCACGTCAAATTATGAACCAAGGATTTACAGTATTTGGTTCTAACATAAACCTCAAATCCACATTTGACCAGTACAACTGACTTCTCACAAGTTACATGTATTTAAAAGCTTGAAAACGCCATAGAGCTAAGCAATTCCGATGGAAATGAAGCCTTTCTTGGTTTTCCATAGTGTAAGTATATCGTCCGCTTTCCACGAGAACGATGAATATTAACTTTATTCCCAGGGGGCAACCCCATAGTATGCAATTTTCTTGTATTTTATAGTTCGCATTACGGAAATTTAAAATAATGCATTTCTAACCTTGTGAATTATTATTCGAGATCCGCAAGTAATTTACTAAATAATAATAAGACATTTCTTATTTTTTAAGATTCCCAAACACAAATCGATATTATTGAGGCGAACTTTAACGTTGAAACTTGTAGAGGTGCAAGGTTAGAAGAAACATCCATTTGAGTAGACACGAAGACTACAACAAGGGCTAACAACTTGGAAACCATTAGTATTATCTTCCCATGGATAATGCCAAATTACATTCCATAGTTAAAAAGAAAAAAGACTGAAACCTAATTCTTTTCTTTATTACTTTATACCCTCAGCACTTTTGTCCATTACAAATATTACCTTCCACATGCAGCATCATGTAGCAAGAAAGTCACAAAGGCACTTAGGTAAAGTAATATGACAGTCTCAATGTCTCTTACCGCATTATAACGACGAAAAGCTAGATTATATTTACACCAAACCCATCTTATGTCTATTTTGTCTGAACTACTTCCCGACAAGCCTCTCTCAAACTCATCAATATGAAACCCAATGCAACCCTCTCTGAATATACATAGACTAGTAAGAATTCGTTTGGAAAACAAATAGTCCACCACTCAAATATGAGAACAAGGCCCATTTACTCCTATATCTACGACCAACTAACGCCAACGGCACATTACATTGTGAATACATTTACAATATTATACATTATTTTGTATTTATATTAACTAAGAACACGGTACAATGTATGCCAAATATCATGCAATTACAAATTCATATGAAGATTTGCAAAAACATTTAGACACTTTTAGCCGCTATTAAGTGGAGAAATTGCCCATGGTTGATACAGTTTTACACAAATATGAAACGATGGAGATGCTTGTTAAAGACGTACAAATGGTTGCTACAACCGGGAAAAAATTTCTGTCCTTATTAAACCGCATCTTGAATTAGTATCTTGGCAGAGTGAAAGAATTATTAACTTTGCTTATACATTATATAATACCTAAGTTTGTCGCACGGATTAAATACGACACATTATGAACCAAATCTTGGAGCTGAACAGAGCTATTAAAATAATGCTTTTTCTGTGATAAAATCAAAAGAAATGAGACCTTCGTCAGAACTCAAGGGTACTCGTATAACTCCTTTATTAGGATGAGGGTATAGTAATATAGCATCGACCAATGGACATACATAGGCGGGAACTCTCACTTAATATGCACCCGAATAGCAACTTATTTATTCAGTTTACTGCACAGGTAGCTGTAAGTTGTACTCGACCTTTTGAAACGGGATGAGGATAATCAATCTGAAAGGTCTGAGATACGGAGGTGCGTCTAAACCCAACCGACCACTTCGTGCATCACACTGCTGCTACTTACAACAGGAATAACCGCTACTGCATTCAATAAGAAGATTCATTTCTGTTCCTCCGCCTATACTGCTTCTTGTTACGTGAACTGTTGGAGGACGGCACGGATCTATATGGAACTACCTAATGTAATTTACTTCAGTGAATGAAAGCATCAGCTTCGTAGAACAATATTCTACCCACGGGACTTGACTTGTCTTGATAACCGTCTACTCGATGAAGAATTAAGCGATTCAACACTAGACTTTGATGAAGACAACCACAAAGTACGTAAAGGCAACCACGCATATGTATATCCACACTGCAACGTGCTCTAAATGTTTGATATGTATTCATACGTTTAGCTAGCACCAACAGTACAAAGCACCATTTATCGGAAGCAACTCCTCATTACCTCATTGGGGACTCGTGATGCTCTATCAAAAAGCAATTAAAGTAAAAAGTAGGCCACACGAGACGTTACCTGATTACGCATACTTGGGTAGATTATGCCTTAACCACCGAAAATCCTTTTACTCAAAGAATTCGTACCCCGATAGCCTTTCTTTAAAACGTACTCTTTCAACGAATTTACTGACCTCGAGTATTTACATTTACCTGGGGTGGAATTTAAACACATCGGGAGAATGTTTTCTGTCTAAGTCAATAAATATTTTTGACAACAATGCGAAATTAAGTTGACTGAAACCCAATGTAATAATAAACAAACAAAAATATATGATACATTAATATGCAGTACATGCAAAGCTCTTCGCAGTTACTCTTACGAACGAAATATAGATCTACCCAATAATATTACAAATTAAAAACAAACTGTGATGTAGATATGTAACTTTAGACAGCAAGGAAAAATATAGTTTACGCAACTCCTCCAGTACACAACCTTGTTTAAAATAAACACCCGCTACTTTCTCAATTCATATCTTATCCATCCAGTATGTTGCCTGCCTTGCAATTATACACCCATATAAACAGACTTATTCACAAGATACTCGCCAATATAGCTTAGCACGTGGAAGGTAATTAAAATAATAGAATCAATGGATCTTTACATTGCACATCTGCAGTCGTGTGATACTTGTAGTGGTAGTACTTATAGTTAGTACTAAAAATGATTTTCGTATAAGTACTCATGTATAGTATAAGTACTCATGTATATATTAACCCACCCATAATCATCCCGTGAGTACAAGTCCCATTCCATCGCAGGCAGAATGAGCTTTATTTAACGTGCCAAAAGTCACATACATACATAGAAAGGCAGTAAAATTATTTGAGCAAAACCATTTGAAACAATTCAATCGTACTGAAATGGAGGATTTCCTTTCGCATTTACAACTCCAAATTAAAATAAATGACGAGAAAGGTTCGTTAGAGAGATTCTCATTTCATTCTTTCCCCACAAACTTTCCTCTTTCTCACCACCTCTGTACTATATAACATACATAGGCAGGACCCAATCTTCCCACTAAGCAAACACATTATATATTTGCATACTGTCACAACAAAATGACATGGTATATCTTTTCAAGTTTTCGCCATGTACGTGAATATATGAACGTACGGCTAAATATAATTTTCTGACTCCTGTAATATTTCATGTCCTTCCTGAAAACCAAATAATGTATGCATTAGAAGACAGAAAACGGTTATTATTACGTAATGGCTTCCTCCTTCCATTCCCCTTAATACCGACAATAATAAGAAGTACTAGATTCCAGAAAAATAATGGCAAATGGCAATATCAGATGACATCACTGATCGGTGCTAGCTTATAAAGCCATAAATAGTGGTAAGATAAACAGTCAATTGTCGCCATTAACTTTATTTTAAATATAACAATGATTGACTGCAATTCGTTCCACTATACAATGAGAGACACACAAATAACTCTTACATTCTCTGACATGAGTCATCCTCAGAGATAATACCTATTGTTACATGTAAAGCAGTAATAAGAAAAATACAATGCTCTCCATAGTCGCCATGAATTTCTTTACGACTGCAAAAATTTCGAAACTACTTTAATGTTATATAAAAAATCTGACTTCTTTAACGATGCTCGTCACAATACACCCGGCCTGGATTACTGAGTTATTAGAACTGTCAATACCATGAAGTGCCAAGGAACTATTTCAAAATATAAGTTCGTAATAAAAGTTTTGACCTTATGGATGATGGCGTAGGTAGTCTTATAAAGTATGAAATTTTGATTCACTATATTCACCAGATCTCTCAATATATACCCTGTCAAATGTAAGTATTCGATAAAAGTTTAGTATAATTATTATTGGACGTCTAATTCATAAAGCATATAATTATGACCAAGATACAGCTTCATAGACTATACTGATGTGTGCTTGACAATATATTTCGCGAATATAATTCACTTCGATAAACTTCAGACGATACTACCGCGGCAATCTCAGCGTCGACATTATTTATAAACTGACACTAATAACAATCCTGCGACTCTTTGAAAAGGGATAGTGCGTAGGGGTTCCGTTCGGTTCGGTTGTTTCCAGCAACTGTATTGCGCACATTAGTTTGATCACACAATCAAACTAAAAGTAATATCTGAATAGGACTGACTTCTCTAATAATCCTGAGAGCTACACAAAACATATGCAGTGTACCTCCGCATACGAAACTTACTTTCTAGTTGATAACAACAAAGCAGTATTGTATAATATGAAGATAAATGAAATATTATATGAAAAGTATCATGTTGAATATATTTATATGCTCTCGCATTGGTTCGATTACGATAATCGCACACACACGTTGCATTCCAAATACTTCCCCCCGAGTTAAATGTTTCGGATGCAAAACCCAAAAAACCATTAAGTTTGTATTACGTACCGAATAAAATGAAACCAGCCATTTGCGAAGACATTTCTCCCTTCGCTTTTACTACCCAAGAAAATGGATTGGAAAATTACAGCCCCCTGCACAGTTCACAATGTCTCTGTATTCGAGTGTCCACATTTATTATACACACGTTTCATTTGTTTGCCTAATACATACCAACATACCGCACTAGTAGACACTACCTCCTCATCTTTCAACTTTATCTATCTCTGTGACATTGCTAAAATTACTTGCGAATAGATGCTTATAATACAATCTTAGTTACATATACAGACTACCAAATTTGTGTTTAATTCAGAAATACTGACCGAAAGTGTAGCAGCACACCCTTTCAGTTCCATTGTATTTGAGATAACAAGTACGATCACAATAAGTATAACTATCTCTTAACACCAAAGTGCACCTCATATTAACTACACATATTTGTACACGTAACAACCAAAGTTTTGCCCAAGGACCCTAAGGGATCTTACTTCTATAATGAGGAGTTTGCATGGTTTCAATGGTTTGCTATACTTAGTATGTACATGTTGATGTTCCCAATTTTATCTACAAAAAATAACACTAGCACTGGAACGTGCCTATTCACAGTGTTGTTAAACTAATATCAATTCGAGAGTCAACTGCTTCATTTTAGTTCCACTGAGTATGTCTATATGACTATGTAGAGTACGTATGTATTTACAGATAGTTCTAGTGGTACAGACAACAACTAGAATAACATCTTACAATATTAGACAGCTTTACACGTCCTCAAAGGAACAAACCAGAATTCCCAAAGGAGTCGGAAAATGACGCCTTTGTGCCTTTTTTAAATGTCTAAGCAAATTGAGAGGCCTATTCATACACAAAAGGGGTTAGTATAAAAAGAACAGAGGCAATTTTAATCTCAATGAAGTGTAAAGGGACTCTCGCAAAAGTACACAGGTCATTTTCAAATAATGCTCGGTTCATATGCGGGAGAGTTTCTCTTAGTTTTCAAGGCGTTGTCGTGGTTTTCACGCTCTGATCGACGCTTACATATTCACTTGTCTATTCCAGCGAACTATACAGCACGAAATCGTAGAACGAGTGCTCTACTCTTCACCCCATTGATTATACTTTACATACTGCAAGATATGAGTCTTGAGCGTTTCTGTATCACAATCTCCTCTTTAAACGGTATACAACAACAGAATTTAGTTCGATGTAAATGGTGCAAGCAAGCACAGAAGTCAATTTTCTGCTGCTGTGACTGTCATCATTAAGGAAAAATCAACAAGTCATTCTGTTTTTCATGCTGCTTTTCCATTAGGACGTGTTCTGTACCTATAAGTATACTTGTAGAATGGAAAATTTACACATTTAAGCTACAGGATAATAAAATGAAAACTTTGGTGACGTAATCATTCGGAACGATAACAGAGGAAAAGAGGTGCATAGGGCGCATTTGATTGTGTAGCCTATTATATAATCATGTATATATATGTGAGTACAGATATAAATAGATCTTTATAGACAGAAAGTACTCCTTGCATAAGTATAACTATGTCGCCTGCTTCTCCGCACCGGTATGTATGTAAATGCTAGTATTAGCCTTGTCTACCATCACAATCTCTTTCATTCATAAACGCTTTTGAAGGAAAAGAGATTGCTCTCGTCATTTTCTTTCAAGAACTTCGCCTGCATTCTGTCTGCTCATTTCCCTCATCTCGACATGGCCCCTCTCCCTCAACTTGAATGCATTGCATGTCAACTTATAGGGTTTCCCGCGATTTGACAATCTTGTTTGCCCCAGCTTTATTTGCCAAGACATTGTCAGACAATTCAACTGTGGGCAAACACAGGGTAAATGCATTATTTCTGGGGAACAAAAAAGGAAGACATTTTAAGCAGTTCCAAACAAAAACTTTTGCCATTACATTTTGCTTATGGAATGTTTAACTTTCCTCATTAGGATTCGAAGCCACTTCATTCCATTTGGTGTGATAATTGACTACGAATATTCTAATCAATATTCATAAATGCGGTGACACGGTTCTGAATTCCTCGAATAAAATTTCTTTAAGATTAGTTCGCCAGAAACTGCCATTGTTCCATAAACATCAACAGTTTACAAGTAAAGTAATGCAGACATTAATGCGTTTCTGATCGGATAGCGTTGAGCACGAGAACCAAAAACATGTTGGTTTGAAACAGCAACCCCTCCATAGCCGACAAGCAATATTTACAATATTGCCATCAAGATTGAAACCGCGCTAGAGCACAGAAGGGCTGGAACGGAGACAAACAGTGACACATGCATTGTGCGTGTAACTATGGTAAATCGCAAGTATAACGAACGGAACAGGTTATTACTTTAAACTTTAAATATCGGCATTTCGGATGGATGGGGGAAGGGAAAAAATTCGTTTTACTTTGAATCAAGTGTCAGCTTGTGTCTAACTTGTTACAAGGGTTGATTTACGGGCTGAATTTTTACCAAGAGGGAGAAGAGAGAGACAGTTTGCCATCCTCGAAACTCAACCGAACGAATATGTACTTTGCACTTATTTTCAACTATTAAATTCTTCCCAGCAGGATGTTTTCCTTCTTCATACTCAACTTTAGCTAGAATATTTTACTAGGAACGGAAGAGTTCAACAGTTATACAACTTTTGAAATTAGAGAGATTTTTTCTACTCTTCCTTTGGTGGTCGGCAGTAGTAGATACAACTAACTGGTTAGAGGAGACACATTTGCCATCGCAAACTTAGCAGAACTACCATGCATAACGGCAGCATCATGTCACAAATCACAACGTAGAAGTATTATTCTATTCTTCCCCTTACGACGCTCAAGAGCTTTTTCTTCTTTATTACAATTTTTTACTCTGCAAATCTTGGACATATTAAACAAAATAAGCTGCTTATGGCATACATTTAGAGAAAATTTGTTGGTAATTTTTCCTTCTGTTTCATTAACGTAAGCATTCAACTCTAAATCCGACACTAATTTTCTGAGCAAATTTTACATTAGTTTTGGCTACAACAACAAGAGTTGAAAAGATGGAGCGCCTCGGGCATTTATCCCGTCCCAAACTCTTCCTCACTCTCCAACCTTTACTTTACTGTTAAACTATACGGATGCTCACTGTGAGAGAGCAAAACTTCTTTAACCATTAGAGTTTTTCAACCTATACGCAGTCATTCAATGTTGACGTTACATCTCACTGTATAGGATATATAGTATATCCCATATTATATTATCAGTTTTTCTTATAACCCAAATAAATACCCAGACCCCGACAGAGAGCTCAACTTCTGAGGATTATCTGTACACAACTTATCTCCAGTGAAAAACTAAAATAAGTTGTAAAAAGGCATGCATGGAACCAAACACAACCACTAGATGTTCATGATAAATCAGAGGGTACAAGTGAATCGAAAATACAGTGTTTCAACATAATTTTTCATTAGTTTCGGTTATTTTCTATAACTTTTGAAAACATGGTGGGAGATGGTCATATATACGTTGGCTATACATGATATTTAAAACTTGAAAGTGTAAAGGCTGCGATACCTTTGTTACTTTTAGTAGGTGAAATCACAATCGGAGTCATAAATAAGCCACAAACTTTAGAGCATATGTCAAAACATACACTAGAGAATTTTGCCCTCAAGGAACATAACAGCAGAGAGAGAGAGAGAGAGAGATACGTGTCAGGAGAAATACACTTTTTGTACAAAGTACAAATTCACGGTACTTCTATACTTTTACAAAGCCATATACATTGGTATTAAATATGCGTAATGTACCTTCAGAAACTACAAATATATCTTCAAAACTGCTATGCAGTCCCATTTTTGTTTCATGTCTTATTACTAACGCCCCCAACCACGGACATTTTCACATTTTGTTAGATAAAAATGGAAAGACAAATGGCCAAAAGCAGAGGAGAGGGAGGAAAAGGAGGAAAAACTAACATTCTGTACCATTTTCCTGACAAATAACTTAGTCCTACCCTATATGGTTTTCTAAGGCTCCACTACATTATATAAAACTCATACTCTTTCCATCACAGTTTTGTTTTCGGTGTAAGAGTAAAGTAACGTAACGGTGGGGAAACCATAAGAAGATGGAGTGTAAATACGAGCTCCTTCATAATGTCAAGGGAAGCACATAAACCCCAGTAGATATTCATATAATCTTACTACACACACGATGTAAACATCCCCAACTACGACCGACCGTTGTCGTGGATATGTACCCATGTTATAGCATGTTCCACCACTGCCACCACTAACTCCTCTGACTGAGTAAATGTAAATGAAACCCCGTATTGTATGACCATCTTAAAAGAAATGGAAGAGGACGACAGACGAACAAGAGCAAAATGGATGAAAGTGAGACGTAGGGAAAAATAGGAAAATGCTCATACTAATAGAAACCCGTCTCTGAAAAGGATAGGAGTAACCCTTTATAGTTCAACCAGAGTAGTATTATTAAAGGTTAAATCCACATCATATACTGTTTGATCGTGTAGTATATTATCCCTGAAAATTCATTTCCAACAATGAAAAACCCGTTCACTTATTTTGCCATGTATGTATTTTTGTATTGTTACGACGGAGAGGCCTTTAGTATTAAGCACTATTAGTAGTGTTCCACAGTGTCGCCTGCAATCATTTATTAAGCCGATACCATATCTCATTTTACAGGTCTCGTGCATGTGCTTGGTAGTCAAAAAACGTAATGAAAGACCTAGGTCCGGAAATACAAGCACAGTTTAGACCGATAGCGGCAAAATGATCTTTATTCGTCACTTGTAACTTGTAACTGACACGAGATCCAACTCAACCTGAAGCTTTTGCTATGAAATTCGCCGCAATGCTGCCACACGTCCAATCACCTTTCCCACCTCTCTCTCCCTCTCTCTCTACAGCTGTAATTCACGATTTTAAACAACTCCCGCAATAACCTTATTTTTCTACTATAATTTATTTATTTCGGTCTATGTGACTACTAGAACATACTATATGTAATGTTGCATACAGATACACTACATATTTGTAGAAAGCAGAATCAGAAAACATACTTTTATCTCTGCATCACATCAGATTATTATATAACAACCCGGATTTTAAGGCTACCATTCAATTATACTTTTCTCGTGCTTGTGTTTTGCCTCAATTAAGACACGCCTAATGAGATAATCAACCTGCAGGTAAGTCTATTCTCCAGGTAAGTCTTTTTCGTTCCTATATATTAATGGCCAAGTCCGAAAATGTTGGCGCATAGGAGAACGCCTGGTGTAAAATGTTTACAATTTCCCTGCATGCGAACATGAGATGAGAGAATTTCTTACTAACGTACATATATATTTTATCAAAAACTTTCCAAACCACTGTATAATGTTAGCCGCTGTTGCAATAGAGGAAAATACATGTTGTTAGCCCTCAATTTAGTATAAATACAATGTAAAATCAAACATGTACGTAGTCAAGTAAGTTAATTTCTTACTTTCAGCAATTTCATGGAACAACACACAATTTGCAAACTGAGATACATAATCATAGTTTAGCAACTATAAATCGCACTATAAACAGTTATTTCACTGCATAATTACATACATAGAATCAATGAGTAGTAATTACAGCCAATTCTATATAGGAAATACTCACATAAGAACAACAAGCATATGTATACGTCAATGATCGAACTCCAAAACATTGCACACAAACAAAATATGCAAGTGCACCACTGATTAGGATTCGACAGCATTCCATTGACATATGAGATGCCCTATGCCCCATTCCATGAATTCTAGCTAATTAAAGCTAGTTTCAGCTTCCGCTTCGCGTTCTCAGGCTATTCCCAGACTAGTAGCTTGCGCTGAAAATGGTAGCCGTACATAACATGCAACCTTAACAACAGATAAAAATTTCGGGGAGACAGAGATAAGATGTCGAAAGATATACAATTTTATTATACAGTTAAACACCATTCCTGGCATTACTGCAACTCTACAGTCTGTTGTTCCAAAAGTTCCTTATATAAATTATAGCCCTCATTGGAATCTAACATTCACGAAGGCTTGAAGAAAGCCCTTCATCCCCTCTTCAGTAGTTGTATACGACGTCTTATTTCGGCTCTTCCCTTTTCGCTGATATATGCATAATGCATTACCCATTCAGAGGAATAAGGAATACAAAATCTCCATACTTTGACTTTTAACACTCCTGCAAAAGTTTAGAACCGAGAAGAGTATGCTCAAAGAAACGCCAACAGGGTAGATGCGTACATTACATACATAGCGAGAAAAGCTCATAAAGGATATCGTGTATATATAACCAACAACAAACAACATTTGTTAGTAGTATAACTACAGCCATGATCATACTACTAACACTCTAGAGCTACTACTACTACTATACACTTTATATTGTACTACTCTCAACGAAATTAATTTTTCCCGTCTTATTTCCATAAATTTACTCAGGCTGTAAAAATTGAATTTTGCTACATCAAGGGGTGCATATCTTATTAAGACAGTTGTGTATATGCCATATGAGAACAAACATTTTTTTCATATCTACTAAAACATTGTTCGCTCCCTTCCCACTGTGAGGGTCAGGGTAGACGTAAAATGACTACACATTTTCATCCACTCACGTACCCTACGTATGGCTAAACTACCTGACCTACGTGCATCAATAATTTCACAGAGCCTCCTCTCCTAAGACATTACATGACTTCATCAGCGCCACACATCTTGATTTCTAACACACAGTAAATACACAAGTCTGAAATCCCTTTTTAAAAGACAATCGTATTTCCACGTTTCTTTACGATTGTAAATTCACAACAGCAGCAGGCCGGAGCAAAATAACGAACAGGAAACAATTAGATACAAGACGTGCTGTAACCTGGCGGGTTTCATAGTTCATTCAGGCGAATAAATTGCGCTTGATTTCTACTAGCAAGTGTACAGCAAAACTTAATTATTTGTTGCTGACTTAAAAGCTGAAAATGAAATGGCCTACATAGATACTTGAGAGAACCCCGACTATACACTGTAGATATGTACATTGAGCATCATCAGCCATATAAACTCAATAATCATCGACCACTATATACATATTGATTAGGTTAAATACTTGTCAAAAAATTCGTGCGATTAAGTTTTAAGCCAGAGGCCACAGTACAAGCTTCTGACCTTTTAAATCTCTATAGCATTAATATTCATACTGCTGATATAAAAATCATTTATAATAACAGAGTTGCCCAGTTGCCACCAAGGATTGCGAGCCTTTACAACCTCTCTTCTAAGTCGTACACACAGATGGAACAACATTTGCCAGTACAATATTCTGCTTTGTAACTACATGTAGGAGAGAACAAAAAGATGAAATATTTCATGCAAATTCCCTGCAGACAAATCAGTTGACAGCATGATAATAATTACAGACAGGGAGAGCCTTTCAAGTGAGCCATCAGAACATTTATATATAAATATGATGTTTCGGGGCTAAAACTTAGAGATTACACTTACATCAGCAAATACGAACATAGATACGGTTTAACAACTACTGATTACAGGTTCTATTAATTTTACTGCTTCCTTGCAGTTGGAGTCATTGGAGTGACTCACCTATTCAGCCGATGAGCTTACACTGACGATGAGAGCCCCTGATATAAAAGTATAAGAGCTGTTTAACGGACAAATGTATAACTCCAGAGATACATCATATAAGGTGTGCATACACTCAAAAGCTTGCATGTTTAACTTTTGCCGGATGCGCCATATTGCTCACTAGAAATGTTTTGAGTAATTTGTTCACACGTCAACCAACCTGAGAATGTCCGGTCCACCTCTAGGTACTAACTAGGTATTCAACAACTTTGTCATACGGCAATTTGAGATTTAGATACACAATTCGGCAACAACAATCTCAAGGGCTATTCAAGCCTACAATGCTTGATAAGTTGAAGCAAGATTTTATTAGGGTCTAGAAACATTTATGTACGTACAGAAAATAACTACATGCTAAATGTCACTTCAGAATAAATAGCGTAGACTAAATTGGGAGTTCAAAACTTGGTGACGACATATTAGCTTCTCTTCCAAAAAAGACAACACCCTATTACTGTTAATACCAACAACTTTATCATCACTTTGCTGTGATTGAAAACTTTTTTCACACTTAAACGCCTACACAGTTTCAACCTATCATTGATATTTGATACATGGTATACTTTCAAGTACAAACTAGATACAAAACATGGAAACGCTCACAACTATTCGATAACTTCTGAGGACCACAAGACAGCTACACGATTCTATATAACGTGGATAATAAAAATGGTGTTTCGGATCTTCCCTGAAACTTCCGTTAGTAAATTTTTAGATATGAACAATATATAATCTCGTTATGGAGCTCGATACTACTCGTTTCATTTTGGGGAAACAAAAACATGAATCACATGACACAATCAACCAAATCAAAATTATTACGAAATACATCTATCGTTGCTGTACCCCCAAACTTGTGAAGTCTGTTATGTAACTTGTTAGCCAAGTCCTGATTGACGTGCCTTTGTAATGCAGCATAGGCCGAAGTTGGCATACCTTTTTGTAGAAAAGTAAAAGCTGGCATACCTCTTTGCATTACAGTACAGGCCGATAGTCTGGACTTGTGTACATATATCTGTGAATTTGATCAATAGCAGTAAATCAAATCTAAAAACACGACATGTTTTTATTTAAGCTCCTATTTAGAAATACTACACAAAATGGGGCGAAAAGTTACTTCGCAACTATCTTCACAAAGAGCTTATAAGCATACTAATCGAGCAAAAAGGAACAAAATCAATTCTAAAAGTAAAAACGATTTGCTATCTGATGCTGCTCCACGAAATTTGAATATTGCATACCACTACTCTCATTATTCATCTAAACTATTTGAGTCAAAGTTTGTTTGATTATTATGTACCTGCATGTTGTATGTATGTATAATATGTGGCGCAAAGTTTAATACTTTGAATTACAAACGGGGAACATATTCCACATGCTAAAAATTTGTAACAGTGAACCACCACTATTTTAACAATCTAAGCTGCCTTTCAAAGCAACACATTTCATAATACAGCATATATCATTCGCTTAAACATATGGCAAATTATAGCGTGAGCAATTAGCAAGTCTGGGCACACAGAAGAACACACTAGAGGGCTTGAGGCAGGGTCAGTAATAAATTCTATTTGCGCTGCGCTCTCAAATCTCCAAGTATATACCGTTTGCACAAATATTACCAACTACTTAAGCAAACCTCTTTGCCTGTTTCCATTTTCACCCTCTGAATCACGAAGAGTGCTGCTAAAAGTAAGTACATACATATACATACACAGAGCGAAAAGTTGAGATACTATACTTAATTACTTTGCTCTTTGAACTGACCGACTAACACAAAGTTGATATACAAATAATTAGTAAAAAGGAATTCCTGATCACAAAATATTGCCACATATTTGTGTTCTAAAATGTCACGTTATATCCAATTATATCGTTTTCAGTGCCAAATTGAACTCTGGAAGCTATAGACATGTTTATGAAAATAAATTTCATCCTTGTTTTAATGTAAAAGAAAAAAGGGGAATACTACACAAAGAGGGAGAAGCGCTTGAGCGGCGAAGCATTACAGAGCTGAAAGCGTCAATCCACTCCTGTTTTTCCTGTTGGGGAAAGAACAGATCGGTTGTTTTCTGGAAAAAAAAGACTGACAATGGAAGCTCCCGGATAAAACTGGGCGCTGCCGCCGCTGCTGTATCTAAACAGTGTTGTCCAAGAATTCTACAGTCACCATTTAGGCGATTATACACCGTGTAATAGAAAAGAATACAACTGACTCTTAAAAACACATAACAGTATTTTAAAGCTTCACAAACTAAAAAGATTCTTTTGGTCATATAATAAAATATTTTAATGGGATGGATTCGTTTTATGAAACAATTTTAAGAATAAAACGTATAAAAGTCGTAGATTTAAATATAAGCACGACTGTAGTAATACAAAATAGAATAATTCTTCGTTGATTTGAGCATCATTAAGCACAAAAATTTAGTCCATCTATGACGACATGCATTTATACGGTAGTCTTTGAGTTTGAAATAAAGGCACGTCAAAAATTATGAAGAATAATATATATCGGAAAGAAGCCCTCTGAACTCTGAACACCGACTATTTATTCATTTGTATTGGATTCATAAACTGCATGGATGGATTTGTCCCTCAAAAATGAATTAACAGGGGTGGTAAAACCCCCTTAGGAATACGCCAGCATGTCGAAGTGTGATCCTTCACCCTGATTTAAGAATCATTGAGCTGGATAATACAAAGCGCTTTAACTATAAATCAAAGGAAATCCTTGAACGAGAGTAACACCTGGAGAAGATGAGCAATCTAGGAGTTAGAGATAATGAAGACCTATAGAGATCAGATCTTGAGTGGCACGAGGGAGTTGATTAGAAACAGCGTATATATATAGAGAGAGAGATGAAATTCAGTCAGAAAAAGCCCTCGAACAAAGAAAAATCACTTGTGATAATTCAATAAACATAAAAAGAGAGAGAGGGAGATAAAAACGACCAGCCTCTCATCCTTCGTCTATGTATACACAGCTATAAGATCAGAGCTAATGTATAAAATCTTGGAGTGGGAAAAGATTGATTCAATAGTTGGCATGGATGGAAGCCAACACACTGGAAGGAATATGAAGAGTCTCATTATATAATAGGCTGACGGGTGAGTGAGGGTCGCGGATATCAACCGATGATGTCGTCGTCGGCTCTATGGTCTTCGGAATAAGTCAAAAGAGCTGAAAAACCCTAAGTATTTTCTCCTTTTAGACACATATAAACCGAAAAGACACTCCTCATTTATCTTCAAGCAAGCACAAACAGGATAAAAACTACGGAGTCTAGAAAAAGAAGAAGAAGACAATGCGGGGTTGGAAAGTAGATAAGTTCACTTGAAAGACCCGGAGCAGGAAAACGAGATATCCGTCAATGGAATATCAATTTTGCAATTTTTACTTCAACCCTCCTTATATTTCTCCAGTTACGCTCAGCCTCATTTTCATTTCATAGCACGTTTTACAACGTCGTTGAACACAGAATAGTTTTCGCAAGTTTCCCCAACCTCCAAACAGTTTTTTGTGGTCTTTAAAATGACGCGGAGTCATCATCCATCCCATACTCTTGAATTCACTATTATTTTGTTCTTCTGATCCTGTCTTTACATTATTATTCCTTGCCGCTCACTCACCCTCATCTTACTTTTTACACAAGCATCGGGTGCATGATGTAACAAATACGAAATCTCTCTTGTGAATTCCGCCACATAACATTGAGAGTTCTCCATAACTTTTTTTTCCCTCGTAGCATTTTACATCACACTGTTTTATTTCACTATATACGCATCCCGGTGTGACTCCCACCAAAGGCAACTTTTCATTCGTCATTGACGTGAAACACAGCAATGCACATCCATATTAGGTCAATTGCTACTCTGACATGATATCTATTGAAAAGTCATCTCCGTCTTTCTCGAGAGGAAAATATTGTAACGTCAAGCAATAGCAGATACATTTTTCTTTTATTCCAAAATAATATTCAGAATCCTACAGTATGCACGCCTGTACGCCCAAACGATCGTTTGATAAGGAAGGAATCAATATACATTGCACATTCCACGAAAATTACTGATACTGAGATCCATTACATCTTGTATCATTATACATCTAACTATGCAAAGCAAGGATTTATTTTATGTAGAACAGGCGCTCCCTATGTTACTCCAGGATTTATTTTATGTACAACAACAACAAGCCCATGAAACTCCAGGATACATTTAAGGATCCGCCACAAAAAAATAAAATAAGGCAGTAGCCCTTTTGCGTCCTACCGATTTTGTTTTCAACATCCATTCAATTTCACAGTTACGAGTGATGATTCCACGACAGCTTCGAGCTTAGCTTCAAAAATAAGTACGTACCTCCAAGTACCTACTCATACAGACACGTATACCAGTACACCTTTGACGTATTATTTATTTACTTCATTTGGGTATTTTTTCTCCCTCGCACTATTGTTTTAACCTTTCCAAATCTGTCTGTCGGAGTTTCCCAGTAGTTAAAATATACGCGGTACCAGGCAATTAATCTGAAGTTTATGTATTTATGTATGCATCCAACCTAGCTACTGTATAGTATAATCAATGCCTAGGATCTGTACTCAATAAATAATTATAGTATTAGAATAATAAGCTACTACCTCTTACACCCTTTCAACATAGTAACATGATATGTCACATATATGTATTAGTAATAAATAGCATTACCATTTAGCATTATGCACCCGAGATGATATACAACCATGCTACTTTCAGAAGTTCTAAGCAGGCTGTTGGTGCAAAGTACGATAACAGAAGTATAAGTATACGCACGAAGACATAACACAACATATAGCATATTAATTTTGGGCTAGTAACAGTAGATGTGAGATGAATTTTACACGCATATGCACACATATGCATCTTTCATGAACAAACTTATATGATGATAAAGATTTTAACGTATCTAAAGTACAAGTTAATTTTCTTCATTCTACCGGCTTCGTTTTGTTACGGTACGCCCCGAACAAGTCAGGAACAGGTATACCCTACGTAGGGATACAAAGGGTTAAAAAAGAGAAGCCCACTAGTCGACGATCAACAATTTGAAAAACTTACTATGGGCATCCAATTAACATTGACTACGTATGTCTGTTAGCAATAAAGATGAAAACACACCTAAGTATCTAATGCAATTAACTCATTCACATGTTTTTGTTAATTTTTCGTAGTTGTTCGTAATGATAAAACGGCAAACAGTAATTTTGAATATCTATTTCACCTTTAAATCCTCTAATTCATATCAAAATAATAATATTATTCCTTTAGTGATTCAACGAATTCCTACATAACATCATTTCAATAGCTTCAGTTCAACACGTTGCTGCAAAGCGGGGAAATGCGGCAGAAGTAAATAAATGTAAATAGTTTTAACAACAGCAACCATGCGAGTACGTACAATAATTTGCTTTTCCTGACTCATAATTTACATGTCGTAACTCCTGATGATAAACCATAGCAAACATAACAGTCAGTGCTTTAATACTAGATTGTGAGTAAGAAGGAATTACTCATACATAAATCTTGGAATGCAACATTATGCATAGGATCCGGATTGTGCTTAATAACACCTTTTAAAGATCCACGCACATTTGAAAGCTTTTGAGGAGCTTTTCAGGTATAGCTAAGTACTCACGCCGTTCATATATTCGTGTATTCCGTTAATGTAAAAAAAAATTCAAGCACCACGCATCACCCCACTTGATTGCCACTAGCATCAAACAGTTGTATGAATGGATTTTCAAGAACAAAAAATGTGTAGTAGTACACAGTAGTACCAATACTAGTGACAGAACCATATTATTACATAACACTGATAGAAGTTGAGAACGTATACACAAAATGCATGGCCATCTAGAAACTATAGAACCACGATGCAAAATGATACCTCTCACAATTCGAACGGTATCAAGATGAGCATAAAGCTACGTACATAAAATGCAGACATACGGACACAATAACTGAAACCAAACATGATCGCAAACTATTCACCATAATGGAATGAAAGGTTTAAGAACAATGAGACCCGTGGTAAAAGTCGTTCACTTTATTCCCTTCTTCACTGTCTTTTCTTCACGAAAATCCCTCAAAAGGAATTATACAAAGCCGGAGAGCACAATATTTTCCCCCGTTGTTGGACTTAAACTAGGTCCCACGTACTTAAATACATACGTGCATAACGCTTTGACGCTATTACAAGCCTCTAACAATAAAATGATACAGTCAGTGTAGTAAAACTATTGTAAGAATATCGTTCTCTTTAACACACGATGCGTGTGCTCGATAGACACCATACATTTATGCAATATAAGGACAATCTACCTGCTGACAAGATATGTACGGCTATATATACATGCATATACATACACGTATATACTCCTTCGCCATGTACACATATATTTAATAGATAATAAGTTTCTTTTACCATGTCTTTTTATGTATACATATATCTATACATAGATAGAATTAAACCAAGAGAAGAGCAAGAGCAAGCAGAATATATTTCCCAAACCTTATAAAACATCCCATGGCCCCTTATATATAAAACGACATAGAGGCACACTCTGCCCGAACAAAACACGGAATCATAAAAAGCTGCCTTTGTTTGCTTCCATGCTCTTTGTTTCACACAGTCAAGAAACCTTTTAGCTTGTCAACACCTCAGTTTTGAGCCTGTTTTTGTTAAACTTTCAGTATTCATATAGCCTAAACCCACATGAATCAATGTGAGTAAAGCATGCATACATACATATATCTGAAGCTGAAACTTTATTACAGCTATTCGGATATAAACGTTGCCTGTGTGCAGACCCTCCATACAGTAAATACATACAACTATTGTGTGACAAGTACCAGTTTATTTAACGCTCGTAACAATAGCGAAAAGCTACATTAGGACTATACAACAGTAGTGCGTGTTCTACAAAATTTGAAGTGAATTATGTGAAATTAAATTTAGAGACGATCAAGAATAGCATAAACTGCAAAGTTGTTAAAGTTGACAAGAAATTATTATATGCAGGTATTTCATACATAGGTGACTCTCAACGATTGTCGGCACTGTACACAGTGGCGTCTACATCAAAAATATTTTTCGACGACATGATGAGATTTACGACATAATAGTCATGAAATGCAAAAGGGAATGCGCTTGTTAGCAAGTAAAAAATGACTTTACTAAATCAGTGCAATGACTCTTTGGTTAACAGCTCCATTTAATTACACAGAAGCAATGTTAATAATATACAACTACTTAGGAGTTAATTTCATCAGTATCCAAATCTTGCAAACATTGGTGACTCGCAAAAAACTGATTCATATACGTACAAAGATAATAAATAATATATTCATCACAACGAAAGGCAAAAAATACGTCATTCATAATGACGAGATGAAATAAATATGAGATGGGGTCGCGGGTGAAGATCGTATGATTTCTGTTACTTAAAATTGACCTCCCTAAATTCAAGAGTCAATGGAAGGTAACAGATGCATCATGCATGTAATGATTTCTTATACTGCTACAATATTATGCATCGATTCCGTATATATACAAGTAGGAAACAGTGTAGACGTTTTATACCTCCAGAACGGGCTCAAAGGAACATAATACTACACTGAATAACTGATGGATAGACAGTCATCAGAGACAGCAGAACATAACCAAAGTATAGAGTGAATATGAGACGAGTCGGTTGGAAACAGATTCGATGCATTAATTCAAACCTTTCATGTGACTCCTCGTACAGCTTCTTAGTATTCATCTCACATAATACTTAAACATGTGCTTATAAGTCGTGAATTGCATTCATTAATCCAGTTCGGTTCAGCTTCACATTACTATGATTAGTTCAGCAAAGTGGAGTATTCAATAGTAAAGCTTGAGGACATGCGAAGTAATGAAGAATCGGCTACCATTCCTCTAAACACTTCCATGTCACACTTACACCAATATATACTAGGCATAGGTATATCTAAAATTTTATACAAAGATGCAGGCGCTATAATAACAAATATCAATTCCCGCGTGTATATTACACAAATACATACAGAAATAGAGAAACGAGAAGCTTGTGACTGTGACTTTACGACTTCACCAGTGAATAACGACTAATAGCCACATACCTCTAATATTCTCGTCGTGAAATCTTTGCTCTCGACGACAGGGAGTAGTATCCTAAGAATGTGGACAAGTTCGAGGAGGCGAAGATATTATCAAAGTATCAACTACTGCTGGTTACAATCAACTGCAGTGGTATATTACAATCTGTTACCTCGAAAGCTTTCATAAAGTCACCAATGACGCCATCTTCTTCATTTTCAAGTCTGAAGCATAAGTGGATACTGACTGTGTCATGTTTCATACTGTGAGTAAGCCATTATTTTTGCAAATGATGAACACACGGCAGTACACAGAGATTAACATTTATATACCTTATGTTATAGCCAGCCAATGAGCTCGAGCCTCAGCAATGTATTAATTTCATAAACGGTCAAATGTTGCAAAACAAACGTTTACATTTGTGACTAGATCAACACAACACAGGAATATCTAATCGGATTTCCTGTACAAAACATTACTATTATCCATCTTCAAGTCTTGGTGACATCATCACACCAGGCCGCACATACCCATGGCCGCTTGTCATCTATCTTTTGAGTCATCACATCCTTCACGGAATGCATTACTGACTAAACAATGGGTTACGTCAACAACAAACGCCCCTTGTTACTAGTATTGTCGTGTCAGTCCAATTTAAAAAATCTACAGCCTGCAATTTTCATGACGCATTGCAAAAAACCTGGGGAAATCACTTCAAGAAACTCAACATTCAAGCTACCGTAATATTTTGCCATATGATTTTACTCCCCGAGATGAGATTCGAATTCGTAAGAAATTTCGATAATACAAAATGATGAGTAACAATAAGCATGAGTAATTTTTTTATCACACTAAATTCGGCCGTTACAGAGTGTCCGTTAAAAAACGAATACACATTGCACTTTGCACCACAGGTACACCATAGTTACTAACTTGATTTGCAAAATTATCCGCAACGTTCCATTTGCCAAACATCTTATCTAAAATCTTTTTCAACAGATCGTATTATGGAGAATGAAGCACACATAAATCACATATCTTCCGTTGTATCCCAGCATCAGAAATTTTGTCACAATTTGCCAAGTTCTAACTCATTTCATTTTGTAATTTGCATTTTTTTTTTACAATGCAGCACGCATTCTGTACAATACATTCCCAGCACTTGGAGCATTTATGGTGTTAAACCAGCACGAGGAGATAGGCAAATGAAAAATCATATATTATAACGGAAACAACGTCAGAAGAACCGCTAACACTTCTTGATTCTAGGTCATTTTTATCCACCAGCCTGAGGCCCGTGCAGAGCATTGGGGGAAAATATTACTGATTGTGGAAGTGTTGGAAAATCATCTGAAGGACCGGATGGGATCAGAAATTGTTTTTCAGTATACATATACACATACAGATACTTACAAATAGTATATACATATACAATATAGTATGTACATATCTATACAATGTAAATCCCCTATCCGGCCGTTATTAAGGTTGACAGGATAAATTAAATAATAAATTAAATGCCGCTGTTTCATTTATCATATTCTATTTAAATCTTTATAGTTTGGATGTCAGACCTATTTAATACACCTGCATGAAGATGTTTATGATTTGATCTTAAATTACATGTGTAAATTACATTTATGCTGTGGTAGTTGGTATATTAGTAATTTTTGTCACACACAGGATTTCTCTCACAGCCCTCTCCCACACCAGGTAAGAAGAATATGAAGAAGAAGCATTAAAAATAATAAATAAAAATCATCCAATATCCGTCTTCCTTGGAAATGCGTTGGAGCGACTTGTTCGTCGAAGGAGTCAAAAAGACATAAAAAGTTGGACGCAAGCAAGCGTTCTTTTTAACAGTCCATTGACCGCTATTGTTGTAGAAGAGTCAACAGTGAAGGAGGCTCAAGTTTCCCACGTGCACCACTTACCGCGAGTGTTCAAGGATGAAAGGATTTAAGGATTTTTAAATTATTAAAATTTTCATTATTTATTTAAATTTTTTAATCAATATTAGAAACTGCCAGCTATACAAGGGAATTGTTGAAGTCCAGGAATGGACGCAATTTCAGATTGATAATCCGTCCAGGGATCCCTTTTTATCACATTTTACAATAATCGAAGAATCGGCTCTATAATAATAAAAACTGGCAGATCAGATCTGCGATATGAACTTCATATGATGGCTGTAAAGCAACTTTATTTTCATATTTTTGGACTTTAGTATAACCAAGCACCGGGATTCCGAAATGTATAGGGATGCTGAAAATAACAAGGGTATAAAAACAAAAACAAGGAGAATATTTTGACATTTTACCTTCAATGTGGCTCCCTCCAATTCCATTTAAACACCAAATAATCAGACACACAAATAATAAATAATCTAATAATGTTCTTCCACACCGGGATCTGCATCCCGCACTCCTTAATTCTATCTGAAGATTCACCATTGCATACTTTCTACCACACCATTGATTATGGAATGATAATACTTAAATTGAACAACTTCTGACACAGTCCCACACACACTTTCCTTCCTAGTCGGCGTGCTGAGCAAAACTAAGCACACGAAATTCACTTCACTCTCCTGTTGCTGCTGCTGTGGCCACGACGGACACATGCGCGTTGACTCAGGGACAGGTTATATTTTGTCAAGAGTAGGAGTTTTAACTTAAGGAGATAAAAAGCACAGAGGTGAATGATAGTTGTTTGCATGGAATAGCGTGTTGAAGCATTCGTGCATACTGGTCATACATACTTAAACCTCTGTCTCTTCTTGGATTTACCTGTAAGTATATTACAAGCCTATAATATACAAGTTTACCTGTATGTCCCTAACTTACCTTACCTGTGAGAGCCTGCCTAATATAAAAGTTTACCAGTATGTGCCTAACTTACCTGTGAGAGCCCAATATAAAAGTTTACCTGTATATGTGCCGAACATAAAAGTTTACCTGTATGTGCCTAATATAAAACTTTACCTGTATGTGCTTAATATAAAACTGTACCTGTGTGTGCTTACTAATATAAAAGTTTACCTGTGAGTGAGTGTGTGTGTGTGTGTACCGTGTGGTATAGTGTACCTATATACCTGTACAGCACACATGCATGTAGCGATACCCTGAGTATATGCATTTTAATATGCTGCATTGTCTGTTCATAAGGTAAGTTTTGAGAGGGAGTCGACAACCTCCTGAAAGTCACTTTACGACTCGGACGTCTTAAAATGCTAGATGGTTTTTTGATATCTGGATGAACTTGGATAATTTTCTGTATCTCATATCTCGTCCGTGGACATGTGCATCTATACGTGTAATTTAAAAAGCGGGGACTCATTCTGAATGGATGGAGAAACAGTCCAGTATAAATTGTCAAAATTGTCTCTGCAACGTTTCCCTACGAGTCACTGTAATTAAGTCCATACGTTGGGTACAAATGGGTATAGTTAGGGCTATATACTGTATACTAGAGAGCCATGATGAGTAATTTAAGAGACGTTTTACGCGTATGATGAGTAAGACGAGACGTTGAGGCTATGGTGAGTAAGAGAAGTGAGTGCTGGATGTATGTGTATGTACTTATCCTTATAGTGGCAAGTTGAGGACAAGGATGAATAAATATACACATGTAGATTGTAGTTGAGGCTGGAGTACGAAAAGTTGTTATGGGATGAGTACGAATAGTTAAGGCTGCGTACGAGTAGTTAAGGCTACAATGACTGAGAAAACTCAAAGGCTACTTTTACATTTGTACAGTATTATGTGAAAAAGAAAACGGACGTTGGCTCTCACGAAAATTATCGTGATCCAGAAATGACGGTTGGAGGGATTTTGATTCTGGCCTTGACTGTTACGAGGACTATACTCCTTCGGGCTAAACCTGGATTTCTGGATAGGTAGATGTACGAAGGAGATTGAGAGTAGAGACAGAGTGAGACCACGAAGGAAAAAACTTCTAGACAAGAGTACCTATATACCTTACTACGTGCTGTTTACTGCTACACACCTCATCTCCAGTGGAAGAAGGAAAAATAGTTTGAGCCTGTCAGTCTTTGGAGATGCCAGTAGCAATTTAGATGAGAAATGTGTTACAAATACACATCTCATCCGTCGTCTACAATGTGCACAGACTGCAGCAAAGATTTTAAGAAGAGATGGAAAATAAAAGAGTGTGGTGCCCATGGCTCATCTTCTTTCCAAACACCTGCAACGACTGCAACCTGTTGCACATGCCTCTCCTCTATCGCTACAGTGGTAGCATATACCTTCTTCTCAATTTGCTCCTCTTCCATAATCTACTTTGCTGCTACATTTATGCTACACATATAGACTGACTTGTATAGACGGCATCAACATCTATAGTGATATACACAAAGCAATATGTTGACAACCGTCCTTGTTACGTTTAAAACGCCGTCACGTCCGATATTTTAAATGTATCTATATAACAAGAGAGGCAACAAAACTAGTTCAACTCCTCATAGGACAAATATGTTCATGATTTAAACATAACATCGTGCGCATTTCAAAGGCACGTACGATTGCTACTACAATGGACAATCTACACATTCATATATACCAGCGTGTTTGCTATTTAATTTAATGGATGACTTAAGTGCAAAATGATTTAACCAAATGTCATGTTGAATTAATTTTACAGAGCAAAGAAGTTTTTTACGCTCCGGCTTATATGCTGTTAATGGCTCCGCTTTATTGCTCCTAAAATCTTCAATGACCGCGGATAAATAATGAATGGCCAATCGATTGTTGCTTTGTTGTATGCAGTCGTTTTATATTGGTAAAGAAGGAAAACGCCTGAATGTAAAATATTTTGACCCATAAATTATGTTAGATGTAATAATTACAAATAATTATTATTCTGAAAATTTTGACAATGGACTTCAAATACCCATTCTTTCGGGAACAAAAACTTCAACCTGGAATTAAGCACAGTTGTTATACTTTTGCGTCATTATGTGTTTGTTGATGGTCATAACTACATAGAATGTTAAGCTTGTAAGCTATGCTGCGTTTAAACAATTATAGTCCTGCATATACTCACCGTTTACCATTTTGCGTGTGTATCCAACATCGTTTACCAACGACTATTTCTTGTAAAAGTTACAACGTACACTCCGTTTACCATGAGACGTTTCGGTGTACGAAACATTGTTTAGCATCGGGCGGTTGAAGTTACATGCATCCAAGCAAGGAAAGACTGGTTTTCATTTACATAAATTCCGTACTCTTATTTTCCTTTGAATTCATGCTTGTGCAATCTCTGTACACAAAATTGGCCAAGTAGGTAAGATACTTACATGTATTTATTTTTGCTCCGTTGATCCTATACCTGAAATTTTCGAAAACCATGCAGATGCACATGCGTGACCAAGACGTTTTAAAATATGACCAATCAATTACACTTGGTTCTGTTTAGTTAACTTTCCTGGTGTTAAAACGGCTGCTGTAATGAATTCCTTAATTTAAAGAAAAACCTGGAGGGGAGTCGTAAATTGAAATAGCGATTCCTGGCTGGAATTCTTATGGTTGGTGAAGCTGGTCGTGTGAGTGTGTGTGAGGCTTATGTTGTAACTTCTGCCTTGGAGAATTCCAATGCCAAATAGAAAGAGATTAGTTTAGTATTATAGGAGACGGTTTGAGGCATGAATCATAGATTGAAATGTAATGTTAGTGTAAAAAGTGTCGGTAATGGCTGTTGGATGCGGGCGTAAATTGAAAGGGTAATAGGAGAAATTCTTATTGCAGGGCTTTGATGAGGACAGTGGAACCAGACTAAGAGGAAAGTGATAGCTGTATATACATCCCTTCTTGATTTACAAAGAGACGTCTGTTGGGGCCAACTGGAGGTGAGCTCAGAGCTGTAAATTCACCTTTTATTTTGGTTTTACCGTCATATTAAAGATATAAATGTGACGGCGGGCTTCTCTTCTTTTTGCCCACCACCTTCTCCGATACAAAAATCCAACCTACACTTCAATCCCTAAAATATTTATAAGCATTACAAATGAAAATATGAAATCAGAATAGTCTTCTCTCAATTTATGATATTCTATCATACCCCATCTAATCTATTTAGACACGTTTGTAGCTTAAACGCTTGTACCCAATTTAAAATAATGATTTGCTTAATTGGTGGATGCATATCTACGTCAGAGTCATCCAAAAAGGCGCATCGCTTTGTAATAAAAACACAGTAAAGTGTTACCTACAATGGATATATCATTGATATTAACAAAAAAAGTCATATCTTATTTTCTCTGCGATGATTTCATTCCCATCAAGACATGAAATCGAGAGAGTTGCTCATGAAATACTGAGTTCAGAGTTGCAACTTAGTTGCAATGGACTGTAGCAAAATGCAAAAGTCATAAGAACAGCTGATTTCCTGTGGGTAACTTTTACACGGTTCAACCAGTATAATTTTAATTGGTTGTCGAAAGAGAGAAAGAGTCATGTTGCCAGAAATTATTTAAATATCCACATGGGTCGTATGCTGCAATAGTTGTAAGTGTGAGATAGATGATGCCGCAGATCTATTATAATTTAGGGTTTAGACATCCAGGGCTTCTCTCCGTATAGAATTATAAAGATTGGGGGTAGCAATTTGTATTGTGGAAAAAATTGAAATGACCACATCAATTTTGTCCAGCCGCTAAGCATATAGGGGGGTTTCATCTCCCCTTCTTGAGCCCCACTGTGAAATGTCATTTTAGGTAGGAAAAAATAACGGTCAAAGAAGAGATTAGATTGCTCAATACAAACGACAACCACCTGACGTTTCAGTCATATTAAGTTAAAAAAATGAGTCTTAGCCCAACCCCTGTGGGTTTATTCTTCCTCTGGTTTTCTCACTGTTTCTATAACTTACTCGTTTCCTATATACACGGCTACTAATACTTGGTCTCCTATCGCATCCTGAATCCCGGGCAGACAACATACCGAGAGTCCTTGCTTCCTACGACTTCCTAAACTTCTCTAGCGATATTTCCCTTGCCGATAGCTATTGAAACATTTTCTACGCTTTTCTGCTCCAACTCAGCAAACACTTACTAGTGAACATACCTATATTCCCCTTTGGTTTTCTCTCTTGCATTATGCATTTAAAAATTTCTTTGTAACCCGTCTCTTCCCTTGACTACTCAACTACTGACTAACTATATATGCTACCCTCATTTTCACTCTGTAGTTTTTATAGGGATTCCAATTTTTTCTTCTTCCAAGACCCGACCAGCATGCTTTATATTTAGTTACTTGTATGTACAAGTTGAACCGACAGCAGAAAAAATACGAGGCGGCTTAACTGAATATTTCATATACTTATCTGTGCTATGTTTTGCTGTTTTTATCATTGTCATTCTAAGATTCAGAGGGCAAGAGGAATTTTCCTGGTGATGACAAATAGTATTGCGCCACGACGCTGCGGAAGATGTTAAGCATTTGCATCCTCCTTAAACCCTACACCCGTTTCACATTACGATTTTTGCACTCACTTGTGCTACAATACCTAAACAAACATTTTTTTCTTTTTATGTACTTTAAAGAAAAACAGTACATGAAGTGTGATTGCTATAAAGTGACATGTACTAGTGCACGCAAGCAATCTTCCAAGTGACTCAGCGACACCGAGACATACAGATAATCACATCTTAACTCTATCGGTACAGCTTTCAATCTAGTCTTCTTTTACGAGATTCTTTTCGTCAAATATAGTAAATCATTAAATATTAATGTTGTTGATACAAATGATTAAGTTACAATGGATCTGTTCAACATAATAGCTTAATCTTTAAGAGGTGGTTTTAAATAAATTCTGTAAAGCGCCAGTGGCTTATTTCCATCTCCGCTCATTATGCAAACATGATCATGAGAGTGAAGCTACGATAACTAACCTGAGGAGACTTACATGATGATGACTTGCCCAAGAGTAACTATAATAACATAATCAACAGTCCAGAACCATAATAACTTAACCAAGAAAGTAAAACCATACTTATGATAACTAAGTCAAGAGTACAGAACCAAGATATAGTTAACCCAGAGACCGTATAATTGTGAAATTTGTACACAACTAATTCTGAGCATTCATATAGTGATCCAACAACAATGAAGGAAATGCCTGATTATGTTTTGAGCTGATTATGTCAAACCTTGAGTATCTTTTTGAATTTGTTTTGGTCAGTACTTGTTAGAAAGTAATACTTTTGAATGCTTGTTGCTTGAATAACAATCTTCGATAGATCGTCAATGAAAATTTGAATAACTCCCTGTAGTTTCCTTTCCTTGCATTACAATTCATGCGGTGAAATGTGCATGCAGTAGAGGGTGTGTCCCTATACATGGACCCATAATTGTAAATTATTGTAAAACTTCTCAAATGACCAGAAGCAGCTCAGGGGCTAAGACTTTAGCTCGTCTTCAACCATAACCTTTATGGAGAATAAACCACAATTAGAATAGAGCTCGAATAAATTGACCGTTCATATATGTAGATATACATGTGAGCGTATGTGTTGCATTTTAGTTTTATGTGTATCCATGTATTACAGATGCATTTCAGTTTTATGTTTGCCCTGTTTTAGTTTGATTGTATGTGCTCTTACGTCGTCCGTAGATGTCGAATATTTTACAATGTTTACGGTTTATATACATTATATGTATATACATTCTTAGTAACTACGTGCGATCCATATAGTAGGAGATGCTAATTTCATCAGCTCGTAACCTTTATGCGTAATAAGAGATGAGAGAAACAAAGGTTTCTACTTTTAAACCACAAGTCAGCGTGTCACGCCTTGTATGCTTTCAAGTTACTACAAAATTATAGATAGTGTCCAGAAGGATACTACCCTTCAGTAGCTCTTGAAGACACGCGTTTTCATCCTTCTGATCCATTTTCCTAGTTGCAGTTAGCCCAGGATCCAACTGAGATGAGAAGCGTTTTCTTGAGTCTTGGTCTACACATATACTTACTGCATTATGATGAAATTCAATCCAAAAGAGAGCAATGAGTCCAGGGCGTGTCTAGCAACAATCCAGTTTACGTGGCCTACGGGGTCTTCCGCTGATACGGATCAAAATGGTGAGTATATCTGGATATTACATGGAAGGAAAATAAAAAGAAGGGCTTCAATGGCTCTGCATGGACCAGGTTACCGTTGACTACACGTATCATCTGCTTGTATGTACTACGTTCTTACTTTAATGGCGTAACACCTTGGCCATGTAAACTCGAAAGAAATTTCTCTACACAAATACAACAACAATAAAATGGATGATAAAAATAATGCATTGTTTTCAATATATAGCAGTGTATTATCATTGGAGTATGGAATCAAGTGCAATGTTCTCACCGCATGGACAATGTCTTGAGCGGATGATGATGAACACGAGAGTACACACACTCATTTTAGGTTTGTTTCAACAATCAATGTAGAGAATACTTCATAGAATCGAGAGGGTTTTGAAGTAGGAGACAAAACCCTAAAGTCAAGAGTCCCCTTGACTTTCAATTAAAGTCTCTTCATCTCAACTTCTAGTACAAACATTATTGTTTTAAGGCTCAACAATCTCAAGAGAACGAACGCACACACCGACTTTTGCCTTCCACCACTCCTCTCTCCCAGCTTATTATACTCTGCAGATGGCTCCGAAAATTGTTCACTCATGAAAAACCAGATGAAAATCTTCATGCTCACTCAATGCCTCGTTACTTTCCACTCTTTCCAGTCTTCACCATGTTCTGTGGAAATACATCATCCCCCAGCATATTATATTATATTACCCGTCGTTCCGTGCGTCAACATAGTCCACAAAGATTAGTCCGACCTTCGCCTATCTCGCTCAGCAATCTTCCCAACCAAACTAATGCACATTTTTCTCTCTCTCGTTCTAATATGTTTCCCTTTCTGTATTTGTCTGTGTAAGTTTTATCTATGTGGGTATTCTTGTGTATGTGAATTTTGTGTATGAGTTTTGTGCATCGGAGGGTATGCGTCTAGGATAGTTTTGTCTATGTCAGTATTTGTCAAATATGTGAGTAAGCGAGAAGGAGAGGAAGAGCGAGGAACAACTAAAAGGGGAGATTCCCTGGACCAGCAGTTGGATGAGTCAATCAAAAAATCATTTACGAGGGTTCACGACAATACATACAATTGCCTCTTATTTCAGACACGTTTTTCCAGAAATTCTTTCAAACAAGAACTTTCTCCGGAATTTGATTCACACACATAAGCGCCTTACATGGAGCAAAAGTTGACGCAGTCAATATGTTTGTGACTTGTGGAAATCCCTCTGATTTGCTCCTACCATCCCATTATAGCTATAGACGGCACGGGAACACAAACTAGATACATAGTTGAGTAACTTTGAATCTGCCGATAAGCATTCAAGAGTAAAAGGAATGTTTCCAAAGATCAGAGATAGAAATAGAAAATGTCAACGCGCGGGATGAGAATATGTGAAAAGAACTTGAAATCATCCCGGCCTTCCTGTCTCCTTGTCTTCCCTCCTTGTGTACTCCAAAACCCTTTAGCTTCCTTCTTCTTAACTATCCTCTCCATGCAAGTACTTTTACATATTTACTTTCGAGTAAACTAATGTCAAGCAAAGACACAGTGGAAGACAGATTCAACCCGTGAAAAAAAATAATACCAGCTAGTCGAAGGACGTTAAATTCTTTTTAAGAAGATTGGAGATTTATTCCTTAAATATTTGTCTTATTCTGACAAACGCATTAGGATTTCAAGACTTTAGTTATCCGTTTTCTACCATTCGGTACATACATATAAATATAGGCTTACGACACATGCATACACTGGCTTACGGTGCGAAGAGTTTTTCCACTTAACTTGTTGAATCCGTTCGATTGTATAATTTCTACAGGATAATTTATCACACGGAATGTGTAAATCAGCTTAATAAAATCCTACTAGAGGCTTCACGAAGCTCCCAGTGCTTGATAATTTCCTTGCCAAGGGGTAAAAGGCAAGATGAAAAGGTCAGATTAGCGTATTTGTCTAGTGTGTAAAAATTGCTGGTACTAAAAAATCTAAAGGAACAACAGATGGTGGACTGCAGTAGATTTTTTACAAACACTCAGTAGGGACATAAGGTCTGCTGACCACAAACTTCGTTGAATTGAAACTGAGATTGTTGTGTATGAAACACTGCTATCAATCTATCATCCCGATTATATTGCAAACAACGACAAACTCCCAGCCTTTGTTCTTTTACATAACAAACAAAAGTTTTGTATACAAATACTCTTAATATGCATCTGTATTGTGTGGTTTTTATCTCAAAACCTGGTCTTTCCTCAATATTAAATCTGAAACCGCTGCACAAACAATGCCTGGGAGTCGCAATTTTGGTAGCTGCTGTTGTTCTGAACGGTTGATCTTTATTCGTGTGTAATAATCAAAATATGCTTTAATTTTACTTGTGTATTTACTGTAAAGCACTTTGTTTTGAAGAAAGGGCTAGGTAATTTTCATTACCATCGCTTTGGGATATTTAAATTACAGTGTATTACTTAAATTCAAAATGTTTGGATTAAATTATTGAACACATGTTATTGCATCGTATTAGAGTACATTTCGTTGCATAGTAATCTTATTATATTCAGGTTCTTCTAACTACATACACTAGTCACGCTATTAAGACCCGTTGACATCCTTAAATAATATCATCTATTCATATTATTTTTCTTTTGTATAAATTATTCACTCGATACGTATCTCCAACCTTAACAGGATTCCTGCACGGAAGAAATTATCGTATTTCTTGGGTCAGTCCAGAAAAATTGCATGATCCCATTAATCAAACTCTTTACACAAGCTGACAAAATAAATACCCTTGTATAATTGAGCTTGTTAAAAGCCTTTATTTCCTGATAGTCAGTTCATGTTAAAACAATTAACCATGTGTTTTGCAATCGCTGACAGGAGAAATATTTCTTTCATTCACCACTTCCCTATACTTGTTAGAACATGACTGAAATCCAGCCAACACTTTAAAACTTGCATTAGCAGTGGTTCTTGTTAGTAAAATCATTTGATAGCACTAGCCCGGCTTGTTTTTACTTCAAAACTGGAAATTTATCCTACCGGAGGGAATTATATGCAAGTTTGTCATGTAACGAACAATCTATAGAGTAGCGATATTGCTCACGCTTAAACTTGCAAACTTACGTACGAGCTACCGGAGCATGCACGAGAGGTTCCTGCATTTAAGAACATACTCGTGCATGGCAAAGAAGGTTTTTAGCATTCTTGGGAGTTAGCAACACCGTCATTAAAGTGATAGTAGGAGATTCAATGTGGATGTAAGCAATAAGGGCTAGAAGCAAAAAAGCAAATTAGTGCAACTTTTATCGTTAGCACAGCAATAAGGTGTTGTTGGTTCTGTTGACAGTGAATGACTAGTAGAAAATTGGGGAATAAATTATTCTACGAAGATAATGCATAGGTGTCGTAAAGTAAAAAATATTGTTTTCACTCAACATTTTACTGTGCATATGTTCAGGTATTTTGCATTGCTTGTCTAGCCACGTCTGTCGCTCCAAAGAAACGAGCCGTTATAAGTCCGTATTTTCTTTCGAACGATATTGAATATTTCATCTTATATATTATATCTATACAGTCCTGAAAGGTATTATATGTAAATTTGTCATTTCTTGGTTAAGACATTTTCACGTGGAAGAAATTCCAAGTTTTGTCATTTTACTGACAGGCCGTCGGGAGTTTTAAATATTGAGAAATAACCGGACCTGATTGCTCAGTTAGAGAGCAAAGTAGGTGATTTAAATTGACAGTGCTGAAATAGTTAAGAAAGAAAGTTTAAATAAGTACAGAAATTATTAGCTGTGATTGTTTTTCTACTTCTTAATAAATTGTATTATATTCAAAAGGTGTAAAGATAGAAAAAAGAGTAGGGGAGAATAAATTTGGGAGTAGAGCTGTGAATGGGTGATATTCATATATAGTGCTCATTCATATGAGATGGATAGCTTCCAGGAGATTATTGGGATTCAGCGACTAAAAGCGTCCTTCATATTGTCAAAGATTGATATGAGGGAAAACACTCGGATATCAAATATAAACACGCTTAACTTTTATAATATGAGCCAACATCCCTCCTCTCCAGGGACAGGATTCTACTCTGGTAAATGGAAATCTTCATCCTTCATTCCGGACTAAGGAGCATCATTTCTTCATTTATTTCCCGTCGCCCGCAACTTTTCCTCCCGATGACGGTGCTCCTCTGACTCTTTCACTCTTCATTCAACATATACATGCATAGCTAAAATAATATACATCCCTTATCTTCCCATGCCCATACATTTCTCCATGGCAGGGAAATATTCGAATGCGTAACCAAACTGAATTTGAAAATTCCCCGAGAATACCAGCCACAGAAGGAGGCTACATACAAAGAGAATGGGCAAATGCAAAATGCTCGTGTGCAAGGTGTGTCCCAAGTGGATCATTGGGATATTTCCCCAGGTCTATTCCTGCAGGAAATTGCATGACAATCGCATATTGAGATGGGTCGCTCGGTTGTGTCATGCACAGAGAAAACCTATAAGCTAACTTGATAATAGAGGATTCGAGACCGACACTGTAACTCGCCTTGTGTACCGAATCCAAACTGTATTACCAAGCGGCTTTGCTTCGATGAGTAAGAGACTCACTGAGTGAATAAGTATGTTTGTGAGTGTAACAAACTAGGGAAATAAAATAGCCACATTCGATCTTCATTAACGAGCCATTGTCAAGAAGTTCTTCCAAGAGAGAGAGACTCACAGTGCAGGGGTCAAATTAATCCATATTTTCCTCACTACTATTTTATTTGATACTTATACATATTTACCCTCCCATGAAATTACCTTTTTTATAAACATCCAGTCGGTGCACAAACATCCATCTACATATTTCCTAAGTTGACATATGAGACTTGTATAATTAAGGATATGCAAGTACTTCAAAGCTCTTAAGATATACATAATTAGGTACTTATAGCTGTTAAAGTACTCATATGCTGTACATAACTTTTACCAAAATTTCACACTGCAGCTCTTACTGAATAAGCTTGTAAACAACGCAGGAATATCTACATATGCGGGACGTATATGTGGAAGTAATGCACCACCCTAATGGAGGCTCTTCGTCTGTGTACTTTGACGGCGGATTGAATTCGACTATGATGAGTTACATGCACATCAGGGAATTGTATAGGAAACAACACAGAGTAGTACTTTTCCCCACCCCAACCAAATATGCTGGAACATACACGCACAATTATTTAGTATTACAGAAACATTTACTCATCCAAGCAAAACATAAACGGTGGAGTGAAACATAACTTGTCTTTTGTGTCAGTCTGTCCTCTCATTACGCTCTTCATTTCATGCCTTCTCATTGACAAACTTTCGAAACTGTTAATTACACAAGAGAATCAAATCCTATAGTGCTCATCTCCTGGCTGAAAAAATATATGATAATGATTCAATTCAAATCAACAGTACTGTTCAGTATCTTTCATGATCTCTGTCTCTCTCGCTCTCTTCTCTGTCATGTTTGAAATAAGTGGTATTCAGATCTAAAAAGTGGGGACAGTAAAAGAGAGGGATACAAGAGTCATTCTCGTTCGTCTGGAAGTTAACAAACATACATTGAGCGTAGTAGCTGAATCGCCACAGCTGGAAGATCAAATACTTGGTCTCCCTTTCGTTTTCTTGTTATTCGGGGCTTGACATTACACAGAGCTCAACATCACCAATAAGGCCTTCTCTCCATGGATTTGGTTCATTCTTCTTCGCATGCATTTGAGCATCTTTGAAGAACAATGTTGAAGCGTCAAGAAGGAATTCGTCATGTGTGAGATTACATGTTGCTTAGTGTGTTGCTGCATATATGGAGCTCTATATCCATCGTCGTAAGAAGTTTGGGGTTATTGTATGTATGAATGTATATGTAGATATATAAGTAAGCTTATTCCCTGCATTAGCAGCGCGGCAAGGAGGCCGAAAACGAGAGAGAAAAACTCATGAAGGACGGAAGGACAGCGGATTTACAGTGTCGTTGTCACTTAATACCATGTCATGATTGACCGCATTATGATCTCTTCGCCAAACACTTTATAGGCTTAATAGGTATGATATCACTTGGATGGAGCTTAATTCACACGAAATAGGCGCTTTCAACTGTACCCTCATCCAATGTTCACACACACCTATGTCTGACTGTATGACATGTATAAGTAGTGTATAGTAGTAGAGTGTATTGAGCGTTAGAAACGGCTGTAGAACATTAACATACACTTCTGACAATGAGTACTACCTTTTGAGAAATCGCGTCTTTATGTGCATCTGGATCCAGCTAACAGATGATACACTTGATGTAACTGTAATGCTTTTGGAATCATTAAGTACAAGAGATTCGGACATACATATTATTAACAGCAGGAAGGTATACATAATTATATCATACGTAAAGTACGTTTCTAACAAAATAAAGGGGTACACATGTACTATTAACGACGGTAACATATGTACCCACGTATTGCTATTCCCAGTTACTTTGATTAAGCTTCCGAAGGGGTTGTGGTTATGGCGGTATAGCGGTAGCATTTACTTTAGAGATCCATGGACAGCCAGGCACATTTTTGTTCATAGTAATTCAACTGTGATAAAACATCTGCAAAAAACCTTCAGTGGCATTAACTTGAATATAAGCAGCTCCGCTGTCACTGTTTACCTTTCTCACCCTAACAGAAAGTTTGTAATAGGTAAGACTTCATTTCACTTCCCAGTTTATGATATTGGATATGACAAATAAAAATTCCTTAGCCTTTGCATTCATCGATTCTCGATGGAATTTTCAAATAGCATTTTTATGTGGTAGCTCTCGGCTTCCCTTGAACGCAAGGGATGCAATAATAACTAGATATTTTCCTCATACTTATATCGTGAGGTGTTTTAAAGCCGAATACTGACTCTTCCCTCCTCGACTCATTATTCCAATGAAAATCAACATTGTATGCATAAGAGCGTAAAAGAATCATTTGTGGTCACTGTCATAAATTATGAGCACGAACTCTAAGGGCATTCTATAAATGTCGCACTACCAGAAACGTACGGGTACTTCTCTTCAACTCTTATGAGGTACCAGAATGTTATTTCGGCTCCACACGGTATCTGTTCTAGTGGAACATATCTACGGTGATGGTAGTTGAAGAGCTGCATATTATTATGCATACTAGAACTATCACCATGTTAATTTCATTCCAAATCTTATGTAATACATTTTTAAACTATAGTGCAAAGAAGGACGTACATTGTTATTAGACAACCTCGCGAGAAATCGATAGGTTGACAAGTACTGGACAAAGTTTAGATTTTAAGGTTCTGTATATTTGTATGTAGTTAAAGGTTTTATTTGTATGCACTTAAGGTTTCTGAGATACAAGGACTGTAAAGTGGGACTCATTCTACAAGGAGTGTGAAGTTGGACTCCATCGACCCGGAGTGTAAAGTTGGATCCTTCTACAAGGAGTGTAAAGTTAGACTTCTTCGACAAGCAGTGTAAACTTAGTCTCCTTGGACGAGGAAAGGGAATTGTCAGTAATTGTATGGTGTATTGCTTTCATATTCCTGAAACCTAAGTTTGAAAATAAGACACGTTTTGCACAAAAGCACTAATCCATACCAAAGGGATTTTTTCTCGGAACAACCAAGATATTTCAATGTACTTATTTCACTTTAAAGGGGCCGGTCCAATATGGTTCCAACCTTCTTGAACTGAGTATGTAAGCATTTATATCCTCACATACCTTAGGTGATTGTGCGTATTTCCTCCTAAATCCGTATGTATTAATGTAGGTAGAGATACTGCATATATTAACGATGCATATAGGATTATGCTGCATAAATGTCAGTATGTAAAAATACCACCTCTTTCCAGCATGATGGTCTTCATCGGAGAAATTTATGTATACCAGAGAACGAATGACGGCTAGCTGCTTGTTTCTCTATAGTCGATTGAGTCAATTTCAAAGGCACTTTTCTCGCCTGAATGGCCACTGCTTTCTGGTAGTACACATGTCTATGTTATGACATTAAGTCTGAATGAAATTCGAGTTCTCTCTACTGTCTCCATATAGCTTCTATGCCTGTCCATGATAATTCAGTGAGGACCTCCTGCCGCTTTTCTTCCTACCAGTCCATCCAAAATAAAACGTCACCATTGACCAAATGGAAGGTTGCCCCTGACTATAGTAACCTCTACCCTAGAGACATCAGCAATATCAAAATTACATGTTACTTAAACTGTTCATCATGGTCACAAAATCCAATAATTACCACATCAGTGGGATTAATAAGTTCTGTAAACTTCCCCGTCACAAGTCCTAATGTTTTTTTATGACAGATATTCAAAGCGCTGATTAAAGCCATTGATTTGATTAGAGACAGGAAGAATTCGCACTTCACACTTTGTTCTTCTCTCTTGTTGTAGCCACTAAGTTTTCAGCTAAATTCTATTGAATTTGTTTCCCTCGTTCATTCTCCACACATAGATATATTATCATTATGATACATATAGTATGTCATGATTTCAGGTACTCAAACGATTCCTGACGGAGATAAGATTGAGTGGGTATGAAAGCGGTATAACATTATGTGACTTGAAATGAGAATAACTGTTGGTTCTTCTTTGAACCGTGTAGAGCAAATGCTATGGAATAGCAATAAAAGTAAGAATTTTTCTGAAGGGTGTATTGAGTGAAAAAATTTTCAACTCACATTCCCTTTGTTGAGGTGAGAAAAATATAAAAGACTTGACACTGTTTTATATGTCAAATAAGTGACAGCTGATTCCCTCCTCTTGTTGTGAAGTTATGAAATAGTGCACCATATATATATTTTTACTTCCCTCATTACATGGAGCATTGTCACTGTGAATTACAATTTTTCTGTTTAACTCCAGTTCCTATCATTGAAATTCCTTTGCACACGTTCTCGTAAAGTAATATTCTTGTAGTCTTTTTCGAGACCATTGTCGGGAAAGACATTAAAATGGCAACAATTCCGTGCCAAAATATTTGTGGCCGGGGTAGTCATAACTACTTGATGTAATGGCTTGCAATTTACAACAAAACTATATAAGCGACTTGCTTCAACTAAGTTTATTATTACTTTTCTGTGTGTTTTGTGGCTTCTTTCTGAGTACAGCCAAAGGACAAAATAAAGGTCCCAATGTGGCTGACAGTGTTAAAAGTGAAGCATCAAAAACAGAGAGGGGTAAAGAGTAAAGTTCTGACCTCTTGAGAGTCAAGGCCAGGAATTGTGGATTGAAAATAGTGTAGCCTACATGTTCCACCTCCAAAAAGAGTAGATAGTCGATAGTGAGGGACTCGAAGGTATGAGAGTTTGTAAAATGCGAGCAATTAACACTCCTCAGTTTTTATTCTCTTTTTAAGTACGGCGTGAACGACGAACTGATCGTGAATAGCTATACTTTAGTTGAAGAAAAAATGTTCGTCGTGCAAGAAGTTTGCTCGGGAAAGGAAGAACTCGACGAATTTTTTTTACTGCAGAAGTTGCGCTGTTGTCACTTGAATTTTAAATCCTTGTTCTGCACATTCACATGATTATTTACGATGATTCTGAAAATATTAGATGTAACAATCGGTGATATTTTGAGAGGACTTTGGTAATGGTGGCAGGAGTTCATAAATGCGTTATGAAAGTCAGATGGTATAATAAAAACACAACAAAGGGATGAAGGGTGCATGAAAATGGCAATGACAGAATCTCGTAAAGTAGGCAGAATTTTTAGTGCTTGTAAAAATCAGTCCGAAATTTTTAACATTTACGATTTCCTGGATGACAAAAAAGATGAGGGGTCTCCAACGACGTTGGCTATACAATAGGTTCACGCACGAAGCTCTCTGCATGAGCATTTTTATTTGTCCCTCACGATTTCCTGTACGCGAAAGGGCATATATACTTGGGGATTATGGCTGCACTTAATGACGCTCATGGCATCGTCGTAGGTCAGCAGGATGTCTCTTGATTCCAATGCAGAAACATCAGTTCTGTAACCGAAAATTCAACTGGTGCCCTGCTAGGCCTTAACTACATTTTCCATGTTTCTTGCATGTATGTACATACATACGTCGACCAAATATATAACCTTTGGATTTTTCCTCCCCTTTCCTTGTATAGACGCCTGTATTTGTATGTATATCGCATAAGCCATATTAGTTTATATTACAGATAATATAGAAGCATACTACAGTGTACTGCCCATTACATAGTCTTAGTTGAAGACACTGAATGATTTATTTATATAATTTTAGCGTGAATTCTCGTATGATGTTCAGTTCATAACTGTAATACTACCATCAAGGTAAAGTTTCATTTTCTAAGAATTCGGAGATTCGAAGGAGCAACTGAGAGAAAGACTAAAATGGCTACTTTGAATTTAGCGAAATACTTTAGCTACTTTGGCAACGATTGTTTCTCGCTATTGTTCCACCCACTATTTCGCTGTCTCCTTATCTCTCTTGCTTCATTTTATAGTTTATTAAACTCATATGCATATAAAAAAAACTCCACCACACCATCTACACCTTACTAATAAGAAAATATGCTAGGAACCTCGCCTCGGAGCCTAAGTTACATCTATTATAAATGTTGTGCATCTACGATGAAGTGATAAAGTTCCTGTGCAACGTGCTTCCATCGTAAGCTTGTTTTACAAGCTCCACCAGCTGAACACGAGTGTATAAAAGGATATTTTTTACGAAAAAATATTAAGACCGCCGAGGACTACGGTGTTAACTAGCCGTCGACGCTCCAGTAGTATTTTTTCATCTACATACAGATACAAGCACAAGGTATCGCTGTTGATCTATAAAATACCTTACTAGGATTATGTTGCTGTTGTATCTATAGTAAACTCCCATGCACACATATTCTAATTTACGACAGTGTATTAAACGGATGAATTGGGGGCGGTGGTAGAAAAGCATAAGTAAGCAAACTTCTTGAGCATCGAGCTAGGGTGACCAGCTGCAGCTACACTCACATCATGTACTCCTAGACATGAAATGCGCATTGTTTGTGTGTACCTAATAGTAATTACTGATGGATGCATACAAACATAATGTTGTGGATTTATTTTAAATATACCAGTGATTCTTTTGCGGGCGTCGATCTACTGCACAAATTAATTACCCAACCGCTTTGTGGCGCGCTTGCTGTTGAATGGTGAAACAACTGACGACACAACGAAATTATTAAAACAGAGGAAGATTTACAGAATATTCAGAGAGATATTCACAATACAAATTGGTCGACTGTAGCGCTGCCAATATTTAGTTAGCGAGTGCCTTGTCTAGCAATTTTAATGCATTCCTACAATATAACACACGAATCGGTATGGTAACGACTTCAAAATAGTTATACGAGGGAATGAGGGAGTTAAAACTACTGAATCTGACTTCAATAAAATTGTATGTTCTGCAAAATAAGGTATTTTTGATCCTTATGCATAGTTCATCGTATCTACTTTCTTATGGGTTCATATTACCTGGTCACCCTAAGTGAAATATTCATGACAGAGTAATGACCCATATCTGTATTAAAGATAGTATGGATACTCTAAGTCGTGCAACTACATAAGCACGACATGTGACTGTATCTCTGGTAAAATTCGCTGAGTCACAAAATGAATTTGCTTCTAAATTGAGCAAAGCACTTCTGTGTTATGTTGCGTAGTTAGTAAAACCTGAATACGAATTTCGTACATAGTTAGGAGTATAGTTGACAAGGTTTTTGTACATAGTAATATGTTGAACAAAGACTTCTGTAGCTACACCATTCTTCATCTTTATCCTCCTCCTGGTCTTGTTTTCGTTGGGAGAAGAATCCATTTTTTACGTTGCACAATCCATATTGAGTTGAGTGCTGTAATTTATTGAATCTTATCAATAGTCGAATGACATGCCACTAAGTCATTCTACTATTACTAACAGTGTGAAGGTTGATTTGCACTTCGGTGACATTCGATCCTTTAATGTAGCAAAGGATTGTGTGTAATAAAGGATCAAATGTACCTATGCTATTTTAGTACGGAAAGCCAATGGCTGGTGTCACCAGCCTGGTGAATATGGAGGGGAATTGCAGTTGCATAGACATTCTGAATTCGATACCTTCATTACTGGTGATATATGAGAGAATTGAAACGTCTATATAAAATCAACTACGTTTTCAAATGTTTATGTTCACAATGTTTTATTCATTTGCAATAACACTCAATTTAGGACAGATCAGGTTCGCCAGAGATATTCTACGTGTTAACAGCATACAAAAGCAGCTATAGTATTATTTTTATTGTAATATCTGGGCTAATAAATTGAAAGGAAATAAAAGCTCATTCAATCCTCT
The DNA here is from genome assembly GCA_034696945.1 of Lipothrix lubbocki. Taxonomy (NCBI): domain Eukaryota; kingdom Metazoa; phylum Arthropoda; class Collembola; order Symphypleona; family Sminthuridae; genus Lipothrix; species Lipothrix lubbocki. The sequence goes on from JAQGAK010000342.1 coordinate 75,981, forward strand.
CTATGGGAATGAAAGAGTTATGATATAATTTTTTATTCTATTATCTGATAGTAATAACAACAATAAAACATAATCAGCAACATTGTAAAAATAACATGATCTGTTTACATCAGTTCGCAGGGTTGGTTGATCAAATGAAAAGAGGCACCTGTTGTATAATTTAAGCCGGTATCTGCTCTGCTACAATCAAAGGAATTCATTTAAAATAATTGAGAGCGACTGAGCCAATTTAGTTTCAGTTGCAATTACTCCTCCTTTAAGATTTTCGTTTTGATTCAATACAGAACCTTCCTGTGCTTAATGTCTGTGTCCCCGGAGAATCCTGTGCAGGTGAATTGTTACAATGGATTGTTATGTCGGATTCGTCGCTCACGCAACGGGGCAGGGTATGTAGTATTTGTGTATATATACATAAGATTTCTGGCTTCAAAAACTTTGCTGGCTTAAGATAATAACAATGTTCGAGTAATGTTCTTTAAAGGCTCGCTCGTATTCGCTTAATAAAAATTAGTTCAATCCATAACTGCAATTTCATCCGTAGAGAATCAGTTTGATTCTTTACCACGCTACTACGTGCAGCTTGAATTATTACTGTTGATATCATGCAATCACGTAGATCGTCGGGATACATATGTACATTTTTTGCTGTCTTTTCTTCATCTTTAGATCCTTCCTTTCTCTCGCTCTCATTCTCGCTCTCTTGTAGCTGTCAAATGGATCAGCTTAAGTGCACGTGTATACCTCGGCTTATATATAATGGAATCAATCTCATCTTGAAGCCTCGCTTGTCCCTCCTTGTACATGGAAAGAATTCAAACCCGGTTTTTTGTCCCAACTACATGTACATGACATTGTGTATCCACAGGGCATGCTATCTATATGGACTGTTTTTCTCTAGTCAAATCCAATATACATGCAAAGCTTGGAACCTGCGGACTCACCTGTTTTGAATGAGCTATTTGCTTTTGGAGCGGTGTGGTGGAACAGCAGCTCTGGTGTGTTGTGCTCATTTAATATGTAACTTGTTTAAAAGCATCATTCAACTTCCCGACCAGTGCCCATCCGAAGTCTACGTAATACAATCAAAACAATCTTGAAAGAAAATAACCCGCGCACTGGTTTCCACCAATTCAAAATTCTATAGGCAAGTATAAAAGAATTTACCATGTCTTTCAACTTGGCAGTTGCCATACTAAGAAGGTATAAAGAATTTTATGTATAGTACAATATACAATACCCCTATGCTCCATATGCTTACTCTCTGCTAAGGGTAGGCATGGATAAGTATTAAATGCTTGCCGTGATGTATACAAAGATGTTCCGAGACCGTAGCGTGATTGAATAGCCCATGAATTCAAGTGTTTGTATAGAAAATACACAGACAAGGTAAAGTTGAGAGAGTATATGTTTTATAAATATTTTTATGACTATCTCCTTCCCAAGCAAAAGTGTGTGAGTCATGTAGACCCTGAAGAATCATCTGAAAAACTAAGTCAACTGTTTGACTTGACACAGCGTCATTCATTTATGTGAGGGCGATTTTAAGTCTGCCAAAGTCAACATTTACAAAATTATTTTTCTGTAACTTCCTCAATGCCATATTAGATATAAAAGGATCTTTTGAGCCGTTGTGCTTATTGTTAGGACAATTATGGTACACATATAAAAAATTACCATTTATTCATTCCTTCCCAACATGCATAACATGCATGTTCATGTGACACAAAGGACCAAGTGCACATCTTGAGCTTCTTCACATTTATTGACATTTGTGTACACAAACAAGCGTTGTACAGTATAAGTCCATCAGTCATGGGGACTCCTCCTTTAATACGCATACACTGCTGCATTCACAGACGACAATCAGGGAACATGACGTTAGCGACTTTGTGTGTGTAGCCCCTTTGAGAATCTTTGATTCCCTAAACGCATTCAGCACATTGTATTTGTGTAAAAGACCATTTAAATGAGACAGAAATACAAACTCAAGCTCCACCGTTTGCAATCTATCAAAATGTAGATATATAAAGACTTAATATACATCTATTATTTTTGGCGAAATGATCAGGAACACACACGCACGCACGCCACATTCATGCCGAAAAAGAGTTGTTTTTCTCGCATTCACTCATAAACATGTACATACATACATAAATCCAACGCACTCACATTGCATCACATGAGTACAAGTCTGAAACTTTGATATCTGATCTCTGTTTGTTCCACTAATGATACTCAAGCTATATAAGTTTAGTGCGAGGGAGTGTATTAGATAACAACTGCAGTGGTTCCGTAACAAACACTCCATTTGAAACTAAGACATGTTCCACCTAAGGTATATGCGTATATATCTAGGCGAATGTTTATTGTGCTTTAAATAATAAATAAAATTCAACACGAAAAATTGCGTGCTTTCCGAATATTGGTGTTTATATTATTCTTGAGCCTCTCTACGAATAAGCCGAGTTGTAAAGGACCACACCGTGGTCTACCCACCACAGTTTTCTTCTAAATACTATACTTTCATAGAAAAATGAAATGTTGTTCTCGTTCTCTCTTAGCTTTTCATATCTAGGTATATCTTAGCCTTTACAGAGTGGAAAAGTTACTTCCTAACTTTATTTTCTACTTTCTAACTTCTTCCTATGGTACATTCATGAAAGTTTTGAGCAGCTATATCCTCCTGAGCGTGTTTCGTCGATTGAAATGTCTTGGTATTGGATATATTATTAATTGATTCAGGAAAGTGCGTCATCATCAGTAAATAATTTTTTGAATCTCGATTCAATTCAGTGATGTCCCAAAGGGAAAACATAAAGTTGGGAGTTGAAGACATGACTCTGTATTATATAAGCACATCACACAACGTTTTTGAAAGATATGTAAGTATACTAAAGTTAATGATTAGTTGGAAATGGGCTTAAAATAGCTATAATAAATCTACATGTCAGAATCGGGGTATGCAGAGTAACTATAGAAGGGGAAACGTGAGTACTTATTAACGTTCGTTGCGATAACCCTAGATTTGAGTTCCCGAAACGTCTTGCCAACGATAACTCCTCTTCTGTGTTTAAAGTACGCTGGTGTTCACAAGGCGGGCCGGACTTTAAGTGCAGGTATCTGATTAAGGTGGGATCGAATCACGCTACTAATGAGTGTCCACAGTTGTATCCTAAGTATTTCGAAATGTGGGGAAAATCTCACTAGCCACGTCAGAAGGAGCCATGGAAACTTTATCATTGTTTAAGCAATGGTCACGGTAGCACGCACAAAAAAATAATAAATAAATTGATTAAAACACCATCTGTCATTTCTTTGTTAATATTTTTATGGTTGCTATCTTGCTATATTATTACAAATTCATTATGAAGTTTCAATTACGCAATAAAAACTGTAATACAAATCATTATTGTTCATAATTTATTCATACTACATTGTGATTATACATACAATAGCATGCTGTTGTTGTGCTCTTCGAATAGAACTATGAGGTCAAAGAATAACTAACTAAATAGAATACCTTACTTCTATAGTACTTTATTTACATACATAGGTACACATAGCATTGCAAAATTGATGGCACTAGTCCCAGAAACCATTTCCATTTGGTGTCTCCAGTGTGAAAGTGTAATCAAAAAATGTTGAACGTATCTAATTAAATTGTTCAGGTATGGTTTATGAAATACGAGTGTCGCAATGCAGACAAAAATCAGTCAAAAAATGTGTACGCATGTATAATGAGTTCGAGTGTGTGCACTTTTGTTTATGATACCGAAGATTGTAATATTTAAAGGCCAGGTTCCACTCCTCGGCCCTAATTTGTTTTGTTACAAAATTAACGTCTCTATATACGTGTCATGCTGGGAAGATTTTACATTTACCACTACTTGGGCTTACAAATGCTTCATCAGCTTACCGCGCTTCACCACACATGTTTTACAATCAGTACGTAATGTGGAGTCCACTGTGGAGAGGATGTAATTCATTTGCCGCCCGATGCTCTCATGTTCGAGTTATAACAAAAGCATTTGTCGCTAATATTATTCTCTTTCACTCGCACACTCTGATTCCAAGAGTATCGGGGTGGCGGTGTGGTTGCAAATTTGCATGCACGCACATACATTTCCTTGGCGGCATTCATTCTCATAAACTAATCCTGGCGTCTCATGAGTTACCCTGGTCGGGTTTAAGTGGTAACACGTAATCAACGTAAGCATTAGTGCATTTCTTTATATTATTGTGAAAGAGTAAGCAAAAACGTAGCGTTGCATTTTCCGATTCCACCAGCACTATCACCACCGAATATCAGTGACAGACGAGACTGCATGCATAGACCGAAGCACACCACACTACCTCAGCAATTTGTCGAAAACTCTCCCATCGCTCTCCAATAACATTTACATAAATGAAAAAGTGCTCACATTACTGCATGTTAAGTGCTATTCCTGTCCCCAGTAATCAGTTGGAGTAGTCGTTGCTCGAATCCAATGCTCATTTTAAAAATAAACGTCATTTGAAAAAAGTAGATTTTAATGTGCTTACGCATTACTTCTAGAGGGTAGACATTTCACGGTAGGCCATCACCACTATTTTCAGAACTGTTTACTTAAAATTATTATATTATATGCACATTATGCATATATAGATACGTGTTACCTTCAGAGTTGTTTTGAAAATGGGCTCGTAAAATGGGACATATCATGAAATCATAGGCAAACATTCCTACACGAATGCAAAGATATCAACCTTCTATATAGTCTACAGGGAGTTTATGATTTATGCCTTTCGAATTTTAGCATATGTGGATGCAAAGCAGACAAGTTTGAGCACAAGTCCGTACACCTACTCACAATCAGTTTCCGTTAAAGTTTGGGTGTAATTGCTTGCATATGAAAAGGGAACATGGAAGGGAAGTGGTACCGTCTCGCAATGCACCTGACTACTACTTTCATATTAGCTACTCAGATTCTCGATCTGGAAAGGAAGTTAGACAATTACAGTGGTGGAAATCTAACGGCTAGAATATTGCCACGCATGAGACAATTCTCTCAGAGAAATCAGCAGCATATAATAGAAACAACCACTACGGAGATGAAAGTCAAAAACTTAGTTTCTGTAAAGCTCGGGGAAGCCATTCTCGTAGTAATTTCCTACATTGTAGAATGTGAACAACAAGGACAACGTATGCATATAGGTACAACAAACTCAAGCCCATCAACGTAACATATTAGTCGCAACTCTTTTGTTAAAATATGCAAATATGAATGGGAGTAAAATTCATAATTTGTTCTATTGATGCAATTATAGGGAAAATTGCATTTGTTAGATTCGTCAACAAAATGAAAAATACTTTGAAGTGGTATTAAATAGTGTTTTACATTGACTGTCAATGACTCAATATGTGAGTATTCAAGGGCTTGTCAATTAATATATACGGATTCAAGTGTTATTTGATTGCAGGCCATCTCCCTTTTAGTTAAAAGTAGATTTAAATTTATTGTTACGCCTAACGATTTTCGAGCTTTTAATTTCAGAACTGAATTCTTAAAACTGATTTATCTACATATCCAGTAGCACAAACACGTTTTTATAATTAAAAATTATTTTCATTACACCCAAGTATTATTACAAGAATATTTCCTCTGATCGTTCAAGTGCCGAAATCAACCAAATGGTTCGAATTCAGCAACGAATTTGCATTCTTCGATGCACGCGATTAATACTGAATTACAATATTAATACGTTTATAAACATATCAGGGATCTTCAACAGCGTGAGAGTTGAGTACTAGAAGTAAAGTACTAGTTCCCAATATATTAAGTTCCTAAAACGTCTGCATCCAAAGACTTTGGAGAGTTTAGCAATATTGTTATCTTGGGGGAGGAAATTATGAGCACTGAAATTCTTTAATATAGGCTATACCATCAGCATCGGGGTCAGATCAGGGCAAATTGGAGATAACATTTATCTACTAAATAATTGTATCTCGGGAAAAATTGATTAATTTCTAAGCGTATAGTTGATTTGCATTAGAACTGAGAACAAGAAGTGAAACTGACTCGACTCTTCACAGTTTCCATATAAGATATAAATATCTACTTACACGAGAGTAATTTGATACATATGAAAGAAGAACTGCAAGGATTAGGATAATATCTCGATCGGTGATACAAGAAGAAACAAAAATGGCCACGGTACGGTGCATCAGGTTTCGATTTAATACCTTAGGATAATGCAAGACAAATACATAGTTTACGCTTGTATTCAGAAGGGTTCATTCTATAATTTTCAGCTTTAAAATCTTAAAAAAATGCAATGGATACCGAAAATGGATTTATAGGTAACTTCACGTTTAAATCACCCAGTAGTTTTACGAGTTTTTAAATCATACTGAACAGGTAGAAATATATGCGTTCAGGGTTTTGGCCATTAGACGTTTAATTTGAAACCAATGTTACAATGTATCTGTTTATGTAGACATTCGTGAAGAAACTCCGATGAGTCTGCAATCTTTGAGTAAGATTTACTTGTACGAAAATAAACATAAACAGTCTTTTAGCAAACTATTTAAGCTGTTTATTTGAACGATAAGAGTACAAACGTGTTGAATTATACCTTATAGTTTCATTGTAGTGACTACAGAGCAACAAGAAAAATAAGGACTCTTGAGTCTGGAACATTAATTTCAATTTTTCAACCGATTATTATCAGTTTAACATGGTCACGAATGGGTCTATTCATTGTAACAAAACAATTTCAAGTCACTCTTTTTAGTTACGTGAGGGGTTTATTATAAGTGGATAACAAAAAATTGTGTTCGTTGAAGTTGTCTCAGCTCGAAGAGCTAAACAAGCACAGACCTATATACACTCCTCCCACATTTTCGACAATAATATTAAACCTGCTGGAGTAAATAGAACGGACCAGAACAAATAGGGCCTTGTTCACACACTTCAACGGAGCTTTCCTGTCTTCCATGAGTCTCTGTTAGTACAAGCTGTTGTAACATTGTAGTCCTATAGTGTACACAATTAGTCGCATCAAAGAGGAAGAGCACAAAGAACGACGCTGTTACCCGAATATATAGCGTAAACACAATCGAATGCAATCGATGGAAATAAGGTGTTTACTACTAATTCAATGGAGAATTCATTATCTGTAACACCAGCACCCGCAAATAGCTTATCTTCGCGGACCTCACGAAGCTAACATGTCATTGTATGTTATACACTGTCTGGCTGAATGTACAATCTATGAATCAGTACATACAAATCTATGACAAACACTTAGCCATGATTTTCTTAAGTTCCTGCATTCGTTTGGCTAATATCATTACATTCATTAAACCTCGGTTTGTTAAGAAACTCTCCTGACCAATTGTAGTCTAAGTAGCATGAATTTTCTGATCCCTACATCAGCAACATCACATGTATATAATCTATGAAACGACACATGAAAGGAGCTGTAATATATCACATATATGTAGTATAATATATTCATATCTAATATATTTGACCCCCTAAATTGTGCAAAATTTCCGGTTTTATTCACACACATTCGAACGACGCGGCTGTTATTGTATTATGTTGTCAGAGTCTATTCGAGTAAAATTTCTTGGTTTAAATATAAATTCGTTAGTCTTTTATGAATTGAGGTTGAAGACATAGCCTTGCTTGGATCATTCATCAAGTGTAGATACTTCAAGTTTGTCTTTTATATGAGCCTTACACTGAAGTTCATCCGTTTGGGGTTCCCACGATTTCTTCAAAATTTTCCCAGACTTTTCTCTGATATTTATTTCGGCCAAAATGCTGTTGTTGCTTCGTCTTCGTACAGCATTTAACTTCATATTCTTCTGGTCGTATACATAAAGTACAAGACATAATCTGTTAATATTGCTTGACAACATGTTCTTCTGACAATTTGTTCACGGAGCCAAGTTTAAATACACGCATTTATTATGTTGTTGGCGGTGCAGGGATGATGGAGAGATATATGACTTGTGCACGCCTGCCTGCTTGTCTCTGACAATATGTCGTAAAACGTGGCGTTTAATGTTGTTGTAGTTTTCTTCGGTTGTTCACGTCCCTGCGTTCGGTTGGAGTCATTGATCATTCTACATGCAAGTGCTTTGATTATCATTGAGAGGAGTCCTGTATTTTTCGAGTATTTTCACAGCCATATAATTTAAGACCTTATCAGAAGGTAGATGAGCTCCGTACACCTCAAGCCTGCTGAAATTGCAAGTTGGTTATTTGCTAGCGCTCTGTAATAGGAATGTAGTGATGGTGACGAATCCTGTGCTAAATTATGCAAGCGCTTGTCCCCGCACTCATAATGATACATCATCAACCAAGTTCAATGTAACTTGGTAGCTCGGAGAGAGAAAAGGTGCTACCGGCAAGGTTGTATGCATACGATACGAAGCTTTTAGATCTCGGTAAAGATGTACGCACACAATCCATCTGAAGCTACTTGGGAAATGGGCTCGAAGTTGCGACGGCAATAGGATTCTCCTCTGTACGCTGGAAGAGTATGTGAAAGACATGGTAGTATAGAGGTTTTGCGAAGCTGCGGCTCTAACTGAGAGTGATGTTGATAGTGTGGAGTAGTTTCACACCTTCCCCCTCGCCTTTTAACATGACTTCTGTTGACTTCCCGATCTTCACTTGCCACATTTGTGTTACCCATTCTTTCCCTCTCTCTCTCTTTGGAGTCATCAGAGATAATAGTTTTTAGGGAAGAAAAGAAAAACAATGGGCAGAATGGATACGTTAAAGTGTGAGGTGAAAAAAGAACAGTAGAGTGTGGTGTGATAAGTAAAATGACAATGGGTTGTATTTCCCAGGCAGACTCCACGAGAAGCTTCATCAATGAGACGACCCATAGATCGAGTACCATGAAATGAAGCTAATTTTTATTTTGTATCACAATAACACGTAGAAGTATCCAAGGGTGCCGGGAAATAGAATTCTTTATAATTTAAACAAAAGATATTGAGGGTGTTGGAGTTATTTTAACTTCCAAAAGTGCCCTACGGATACTTTCTCTGTATTCTTTCGTTATCATGCGTTCATCATTACTTACACCGTCGTGGGGTATTCCAAAACAATAACAATTCCAGTTGGAATGATACGCTGACTTGATAAAATGAAAGTATTATATTCTATCAAAGGGGCATCGGACCAACTCGGGAATGTTACAGTAAGACCATAAATGCGATTGGATGGCAACAACTACCTTGTCCGGGGCCATAATCCATTGGAAGTGGTATCTTTAGTGTTGGTCACGCTATTATCAAAAGAGAGGGGAATGGTAATTCTAATGCTGGTCAGTTGAATTCGGAGGAATAGCAATTACTGTCGTATTTGTGGGCGTCTTTACGAGACGTGTGTGAAACCCTGATGTAATTCGAGTTACAGCTGCTGGAGAGGCGACAAGGTCGGCTTACGGGTGTACATGTGTACACACAGAGAAAAGTGAAAAGTAAATGGAGATGGGGATGATGCTGGAACCAAGCGGAGACCTTGTCCTCAACGGTGACAATCATACACAAGTGGAAATGTCAGGAGACGGTCACATTAGGGTAACCCCTGGGACGATTACACTTTTTCCATTAAAGCATTGGTAGCACGGACTCTCTCAGGAAATGAGCAATTTGTCGCTCTCTCTCTCTCCCTCCTTTGACTTCTTTGCATGACATGACAACATCAACGAATCTACAAAAATAAAGGGCATTACCAATTTTATGGGCGAAATTCATCCGAAATACATAGTAAAGTTGCCATGGAAAATAATAGAGAGGAACCACACCGGTAATAATAGTATAGGTTGTACCAAGAAGGGGGGAAAGCGTGCGGGAGAGTTGAGAAGGGTCAGAGTGTTACTACAATAAATTGTTCGGCCAATGTACTACAATGTAATCACCATTTCAAAATACCAGGAAGCATGATTAAATCTAAAGTCAGATTCGTAAAATTTATTCACACTAACGGTATACTAATCCCTTTTATCTACTCGAACCGCGGCGCGGGGAAGGTAACATGGTTTTATAGATTAGATGATACAATATCGGTGCATAATGAGTCGCGTGCCACCAACCGCAACCTGTATTAAATCTGAACTTTAGGATCTATGGTATCTTCAATAGTGGATTTCATTGCATGGGGGTCAATTGGCCAGGGAGATTTAAGACGGAAGCAGGAAGTCAAGAGCATTTCTTTCACCCGTTGATGTCGTTGCAATCATCCAATTTAGGATAGTGCTTTAGACAGTGCAGCGCAGCCTGGGGTATTCCTTAGCTTTTTCCTTTCCATAATTCACCGAAACGGCAAGAACTGGAAGGGTTATTATGTAAACCTGAACACGTTGAAACACCCAGCCGGTCGCATCTTGAAAAACTTACCGCGGAACAGATAGTTGGGGAACGCTTTAGAACGATCCAAAAGTAAAATCACTTTACTGGAGTCTTCGTTTTTGTAAGCTAATCACGACGAGCAAACGAACTACACTTGGAGCAGTAAAAAAAGAGTAACTTAACTAAAAACAACAAAGCATATAGTTTGATGGAGCAATTAGGAGAAAAATTTTGATTCTATCCTCATAGCTAATTCATAAGAGACATACAGATGAGAGAAGGAGAGAGAGTAGAGGAGCGTATGCATGCAGTAATTACTAAGACGGTATTCACAAGGATAGTTTTGGCACCCTAGCCCATCAATCATTCCAGTCTAAGTGCTTAAGGGATATACGAACTCGCCCGATTCCGCACTCTAGTAACATTTTCTACTTGATTCTCCGAAAAAACAGTCACGCTATTTCCCCCCTTTCCATATTTTTCTCTCCTTCCCTGTTTGTGCTCTTTCGTGTTCCTTCTCTTTTTCCCTTCTAACCATTCAAATCTCTGGGGATTTTTTAGATCAACAGCGGAAAACCTTACCTTATTCACCAGACTAATTCTTGTGTTGCATCGCTGATTTCAACCCTTTGTGCGTATAAGGTGGTCGTCGCTTAAGTTTGAAGCTTCTCAGCCTCCGAACCACTATCCTCTCTTTGGTCGTTCGTAAAATCTTTGGTATTGATTTGGACTTTGCTATATTGACTTGAAATTTAACTGGAAGCTTAGTCCTTCTTAGACCTTAAATCTGGGCTAGAAGAGAAACAGGTCGGTCCATGAGCATTTGCTTGTAAAAATTCTGAGCAAATGCCTGGCGGTCCTCAAAACCAGATATTGCGATTTAATTGTACTAGCACCTTTTGAAGTACATTAAGCTAGCGTTAATGGATATAAAACCGGACCTTTCTTCAACTCCCAGCTACTCACTGGCTATACTATATATAGATTAGGTAATATCTATAGTATAGAGTATTTATTTACTTGATCATTTTATGTTGAAGAAGCATGAACAACTTCAGTACATCTTGCAAATTATGGCTCCATAAAAATAATCAAAGTCCTTGACTAAATTATGGAATAGCCATTTTTTTCTTCGAGTGAATTTACTATCTGCATTTTCTCCCTGACTGAATGAAAATACAATATTCGACTATAAAATTTCAATTACACTGGTCCCTGCAAGGAAAAACATATGTCAGATACTACACTCCCTTCGGAAATAAATCCAGCCTATTTCTCATTCTAGTTAAATATTGCATTACACTATACACACGACAATTTTATGGGGGAAAGGTGAGGAGAAAATCACTGACACCTCTGACTTATTTGAGCAACGTTGGGAACAACCGTGATTAATTCCAACTTGTAGCACCAATCAGTTAACTTTACAGATTTTCTCTGTCAATTGGCACGAAATCTCATTGTACGTTCGGTACTTGGCAGGTTGCCGACAGTGATTAAATTTAATTTTTCATCTCACTTAGCCATGTGGTAACTGGTAAACACCACCTTGATTTAAAATTTCGCAAAGTAGCATGGGTAGCATTTCACGAGTGAATTTACTAAAAGCTTTTAAGCTCTCCTGGTAATTAGTCCTATATAAATGATCATTGTGGCTGACATTTTGACTGCGTGGCAACAGACAGTAGATTATATTGTCCCACCAGAGGGCTTGAATGACATTTTTCTGATGAATATACGCGGACTTGGTGGCACTACAGAATGACTGTAAAGATGAACACAATTTTCGTAAAGGATTATATAGAATCGTATTGGAATTAGCGTAAACCTATGCTTGTTGATCAGTGTTGATTAAGTTAGGATGAAATGGATATTTTGGAAGCTTGAGGGGTAAACAAACAGCAAGTGTATAAGTCGATCATCAATCTTTTACCCCTTACGCTGAGCACGTGCTTCCTCTCTTTAACGTGATGAGAGTGTACACTCAATGATGTATATAATATATTGAACATACACCATGGAGGTAAAGACATAGCGGAACACCCCGGGAAGCCCAGCTACCTTTCCTAATTAATGGGTTTGGTGTTAAACATCTATAAAATATTTATGTCCTGGTCTCCGGCTCCCTTGATTGTTCTCCTGAATACATTGTATTCAGTGAGACTGCTTAATAAAACTGTAGCTAAACTAACTTTTGTTGACTGTTGACTTCCATTTATAGTAAATTACAGCGTAGGGCTTTTATTTGAAATTAAATTTCGTACATACAAAAGCGAGTAGATTAAGACAGGAACATTGTGATGTTGTGAGTAGTTTTATTGATCCATCCAAATCCAAAGTTTCAGCACTAAAATCAAACCACCTTTTCATCGTCGCCAGATTCCATAGTCAAGTACTTGTTCCTACATGTATATTTGCTTATTCATCTCTCCCCCCTTACATACACTTCCTAATTCATCGTTATTAGACATTCACTTAGATTGGTTTGTCTCGGGCAGTTGTCATTTCCATTTCCCAAGCTTTTCCTATACAGATACATGTAGTCATAATTGCATGATACAATTTTCCGAGTGCTTCTACGTGTTATTATTATTATTATGCTGTGCGCATTCATAAGACATGAATTTAGTGGTCCACAAAGTTTTAGCTGAACAAAAAGGAAACGGGAGTGGAGGTTGCATTAAGTTTAAATAAGACAATGCCAGACTGCAAAAAACACTGAGCTCATAGTCTGTGATACTAACAATACCCACTGTAAACAATACCAACAGCATTTAAATTATGACAGTTAATGCAAGCAATCCCTTGTCCTAGATTAAGCAGCTTGTTAGTCAATACTAAATAATTTATACAACAACTTGATCTTTCTCTATTGAATGACAATACTTGTTATGATTTCTCGTTATTCAGAGAATGAAACAATCATTAAGATTTACGACAAGCCGGACAATCTACTCATACAGCTGTATGTAAACCTTGCTGACATCAGAAAATTGATACACTTGCTTACAAATTACCCAATAAGCAAATATGATTCAGTAATACTTAAGAACATATACACGTACCATCCCAATCAGAGCCGATTCGTACAGGAGTTTTCTTTTTGACTGTTTTTCACCCGTTGTATTACGAATTTTTAAATTATAATTTAAAAAAATATTGTCAACCCCAGTTCTCCGAGAAGTATTAAATTAATTAGAGTATAACGTTACGTACTATACCGAAAATACTCCACCGAGGAAACTTATAAGTGAGAAGGATGCCCATGCAGTATATTATACATATATGTATATTAAAGGCTTGTTCCCAGGTTATGAATATGGAAGCGTATAAGTCAAATCATCAGGGGGGATGAATAAACGAGAACAGTGACTAATGAGTTATGACAATCTGTAGTATACACACCATACGCTGTTTTTCATATGAAATGCTCTGCACGTGCAATAATAAGCTTATGCTCCAACCGCCACATACAGAGGGTTGATGGTGGAGGAAGTATTAATAAATGATCAGGTTTAATTCAATAATGTAGCAGTCTCATTGCGGCAATTCATGTCATTAACATAAACAAAGATCCATAAATAGAACTAATGCCTGATGAATGTAGTTAAATTAATTTTCTGGGTCCTCACGGAGAATCCATTTATTATGGATGCTAGTGAGACCGAGTAGCAGGTTCAATCAGATATATAGTATACACTAATGAACTCTGATTATTAGATGAGGTGCCGCTGAATTTCAGTGGTAGAGTCATAATTCTCGAGAGAATAAATTATATACTGAAGAGAGTCTGTATAGACTGAATTATACTGTTGTTAGCATGACCGTCATACGTTATTTGCATTAAATTTACAAACAAAAAATGCACAACGTGTCCGAAATTTCTGCATTTGGAAGTGTAAATGCAGGCTATACATAATTTATTATTATTGACAACCCTTTTAATATTACAGGCCTTTTAGTAACAAGGGGTACAGATATGAAGATTCATAGCAGATTTTTAAAAAAACATGACATTAATTGGAACATGATACACTATACATATAATTACTTCTGAAGGATAGAGATTGAATATTCTCTCTAACGCAATTATTATATCTTATAGATTCATGCGTCCCAGTAATAATTGAGAAGTTATAAAATACACAATGTAAAATTTAATGAAGTTATAAGCACACCATAACAATCAACTTCCCTAAAGTAACAAATCTATTAGAATGTGACTACAACTGCTAAACTTCACATCAGCCTTTGACACTTCAATCAGTTCAAACCAATCTTTCCCTATGATTTCATGACAGCATCTATATAATTTAATAATTGAATATTGCAATCCAATTATTGTTTAAAATCTGCTTGCATATGAGAAATAATACCTATTATTCGGATCAAGCGATCATTACAAAAATCAGAAGAGATCATTACCACGGACGCATTATTTAAACTATCATCCTGGCACAGCCGTTCACCACAGTCTGCAATCAAAAACCAATTGTCTAAAAAATTGCAGAATTAGTTTGCACAGATGCTCTCGTAATTGCTCTTGAACTTCGCAAAACCTCTAATACCCTTTACGTTTAGGTTATGATATGAACAAATGCACATTTCCAACGTCACTCAGCATTTATTTTTCTTAAACGCGTTGGACTAAATCAACATCATGCTTGAAAAGCTCTTTCATCAATTTAACGGTGAAGCGAATGGTTTCTATAAACCAAACATAAGCATATATACATATTTCATTGCATGACATGCATCCAGACAACTGTATTAATAAATGTAATTTCAGCATATGGAAATTACAATTATTCACATTCGCAACTGTTCTATTGAATGTCGTTTTAGCGATAATTACATCTGGCAAAATGAATGCTGAGTACATCTGTATTCTCAACTTTAGCACAAATTCAATGATCTTACAGGGTCGCCCGGGCTATACCCACATTGTGTTTGACAGTTTAGTGAGTTCGCAGAGAGACAATTCCTTAGAGCTAAGATTGGAGCAGATTAAAAGGAGGTACAGCTTTCGGTATTCAATCTTGATTACTGCAACACGCAAAAAACTCAATGCCTGTCACCTTTTAGTGCCGAATTTAATGCTGTCTATCCAAATGTCCCCCGGTCCCATCCAATTAAATGTTACCTAGGTAGGTATGTAGATGTACCTTTCGCAGGCATTCGTAATCTACTTTTGTTAGACATATTCACAATTCTAACTATGCTCTACGTAGTACATACACAATCTGCTTTAAAAATAATCACATTATATATATATAGGTTACAAAAATTAAGCTTCTATCTATGATCAACTTCACTAGTCAAAGAAGATCATGACGAAAAACAGGCTTGTTGTGTAATTATTGTATTCAAAATATTGCACTGGAAATCTACTACTATTTGTAAATTCCTAGATTTTTATATAAAATGCAGAAATAAATACAAAAATAAATACAAAAATAAATACAAAAATAAATACAAAAATAAATACAAAAAATCAGGGTTGCACGGGTGGCATAAAAGTGGCATGACATAAATGGCATAAATGTGGCATAAATTGACATGGCAAAAAAGG